>JBAMNC010000898.1:535000-789725 GCA_037902135.1 Cetoscarus ocellatus | reverse complement strand
TGCATGAGTGCTGCCGGCACTAGGAGCTACACTTCATTTAGGGAGCCATGAATGCCAACATCTACTGTGACATAATGAAGCAGAGCATGATCCCTCCCTTCAGAAACTGGGCCACAGGGCAGTATTCCTACATTATAACGACCCCAAAACACACCTCCAAGACAACCACTGCCTTGTTAAAGAAGCTGAGGGTAAAGGTTATGGACTGGCCAAGCATGTCTCCAGACCTGAACCCTATTGAGCATCTGTGGGGCGTCCTCAGAGGAAAGGTGGAGGAGCACGAGGTCTCTAATGTTCACCAGCTCCATTATGTTGTCATGGGGGGAGTGGCAACCTGTGAAGCTCGGGTGAACTCCATGCTTAAGAGGGTTAAGGCAGTGCTGAAAAACAATGGTGGCTACACAAAATATTGACACTTTGGGCCCAATTTGGACATTTTCACTTAGAGGTGTACTCACTTTTGTTGCAAGCAGTTTAGACATTAATGGCTGTGTGTTGAGTTATTTTGAGGGGACAGTAAATTTACCCTGAAATGGGATAGTTCAGTTTTTTTTAAGTGGTTTTGTATGAGCTCCATTTGGCCACTAACCACATTAGATGCAGTAGAACATTCTATCTTCTCCCTCAGTAAGCCACATTTTGTAAGAGTCTGATACGCAGAACTAGCCGCAAACAGGTTAGTATTGTACCAAATACAAAGGGTGTTTTCTCCGCCTACAAGAACTCCCATCAAAAAATAATACCACAGTTTAAGAGTACGCTACCTAGAAATTTTTTTGAGTGCATTAACTTTTTGGAAAAATAAAGTTTATCTGGAACTAATGGACTCATGTCACGTATTCCTCTGCACAGCGCTGCCGCGAGTCGCTGAATCAATCCGCCTCCCTCTCAGCTGTTCGAGTCAACAAGCTAGCGACTTAAGAAGCTGAGGTCTCGTGTAACTTTTATAAAGTATTTTAATTCTTGTGTTTAGGCTCTTAGCGGTGTGAGGAAGAGACAACGTAAGAAATCAAAAATGAGTGATTATGACAGTAACGATGAAGTTCCATTTACTTGGAGCCAAGAGGATATCTTTATGAACCGGAGTTCACAGAAGAGGAGCTGCTGCAGATAGAAACGGTCACACTGTCTGTATCACTCAATCAGATTTTCCTGCTCTTCTCAATCCCAGAGTTTTGCGGACATTCTTCAGTTTCCCGTAGACAAACTGGAAAAAACGTCCCAAACCTGAAGGACCTAATGACAGTTTATCCTCAAAGTAAGTAATAGTGATCTGTCAGAGACAAACAAGCAGAGTAGTGGAGGCTGTTTACCATAACATTGCAGACTACTTATGTGTGTATCTCTCTCTCTCATACACACACACACACACACCCACACACAATCATTACTGTTGTGTATTAGCATTGTGCAGCTCGCGGCAGCGCTGCATGGAGGAATACGTGACGTGAGTCCGTTAGTTCCAGATAAACTTTATTTTTCCAAAAAGTTAATGCACTCAAAAAAATGTCTAGGTAGTGTACTCTTAAACTGTGGTACTATTTTTTGATGGAAGTTCTTATAGGCGGAGAAAAAACCCTTGTAATTTTGTACAATATTTCCCTGTTTGCAGCTAGTTCTGAGTAACAGACTCTTAGCAGCAGCGGCAGCAGCAGCAGCCGCAGTGGGCGATTCATCTGTCTACGATCGAGGACTGATCGGCACAGGAAGTCCTTCATCCTCACAGGCATCAGACTGTACAACTCAGGCGAAGGCAAAGGCTTTGAAAATGGTGTCACTGACCCCCTGACACCCCACATGGACTCTGTTTGTGTATTTATTTTTACCTCCACAAAGGAGGTTATGTTTTTGCTGGCGTTTATCTGTCTGTTTGTTTGTTTGTTTGTCTGTGTTCAAAATAACTTGAAAAGTTCTGAACGGATTTGGATTAAATTTTCAGGAATTGTCGGAAATGGGATATGGAAGAACTGATTAAATTTTGGGGGTGATCCGGATCACCGTCTGGATCTAGGGATGTTTTAAAGGATTCTTTAACATTGGGAGATCGGACCATATTCGGCATTTGTGCATATAACTCCACAAAAACCTACCTTGGCGGAGGTTTGTGCTCTCCGAGTGCTTTCTAGTTACTATTTAATTAGACATCTGCATCTGATTTATTTATTAATTACATTTTAAATTTTCCTATGTATTTTTCATGTTAATTGTTATGATGACCTGTGAGCTACAAGGCACCTGAATTTCCCCCAAGGGGATTAATAAAGTATCTTTTTATCTATCTATCTATCTATCTATCTACATATTGTGGCTTACTGAGGGAGAGGAGAGAACTTTCTACTTCATCTAATGTACTTAGTGGCCATATGGAGCTCATACAACCCCACCTCAAATAAACTGAACTATCCCTTTAAACAAGCTGTGCACTCACTACATTACATTGTATCAAAGTGTCATTTCTGCAGTGCTGTCCCATGAAAAGATAGAAAAGATAATAAAATATATGCAGAAATGTGAGGAGTGTACTCACTTTTGTGAGATACTGTATTTATATGCTGTTTTGAGCATGCATCGGATAGACTGGCACATGTCTGTGAGACCAAAACACAATCTATATTGAGCTTGTCTCCCTCACATGGGATGCACAGCAGCACACCTCTATTGTTAAATAACGAGGCATTTCTGGAAAACTTCAGCTTGAAGTCTATCGATGTATGGAGAGCTGAGAGGCAGTGTGGCTCTTATGCAGCTCTCCTTGGTTCCTATGTGCTCTGGCAAGCATAATACTTCCAGAAACAAGTAAAAAAAACACACACAAGAATAAAGAATTCCTCAAAGCACGGAGCTCCGTTTCTAATTTTTGTTTAAACATTAATGAATCTCACAATGATTATGCTCACAGATAATAAAACAGACTGTCCAGCTTGGCAAGATGGACCTGTCTTCTTACAGATAATGAATGGGGCAGATCCAGCTGCACTGCAAGGTTACATTACTATGATTATGCAGAATTAAAAGTGCATCATAATACCTGAATGCACTGTAAAGGGGGACTCCATTAGAAGTGTTGCTGAACTTTCCTTACAAGCTTGTAGCTGGTTGGACCTTGTCCAAACAAATCTAGACTTTTTTTAGAATACCAATTGCAAACATAAATCTGATTAAAACACAAACACACACCCCTGATAATGTAAATAAGTGATCTTAAATTAAAGGTATTTGATATTTGAACATACATTTTAGAGCAATTTATTTGAGTTATATTTAAAACGACCGGAAAAGAACAAGAATTGACTTTATTTCACTTAAAAATGTAAACTATAGTCCTCAAGAAAAGTTTGGAAATGTTAATTTGGTTGATTATCTCTCCCCTTACAAAATACCAATTAGCATTGTATGTGATATCATTGTAAAGCTTCATTAGTTTCTTTTACAGTAACGTAAAACTTGTAAGGATTGTGCATTCATGGAATGACCAACACAGCTAAATGTGTGGGTAGCAACCCAAAAATGTGCCAAAATACCCCTTGCCCTGGAGGAAAGCCGTCGGTTCCACAATGAAGCAAGGTTGAGGAACTGGTCTTCTTGGGGTGTGGTCTTCCTGCTCACTTCGCAGTCTGTCTTTGACTTCACCAGTCTAACTGAACTTGGTCCTTAGTTTGATAATGGTACCAGGGCTGACACCAACTAATGCTGTGAACTGCGAACACCAGCTTCCAGTTGCAGGGGATTTTGGCACATTATATTTGGGGTGCTACCCACACATTATCTGAGTTGCTCATTCTATGAATGCACAATCCTTACAAGCTGCACTTGTTGTAAGAGTGACTAATCAGGTTTTCCAACAATATAAAATACAATACCAATTGTTGTCTTTTTAGGGGAAAAATAACCAACCAAAATAACATTTCCAAAGTTTTATTTATGATTAAATGTATATAAGCAATTCAGAGTATTCTAAGAGAAAAACAAAAAAAGGAAGATTAGTGATTCAAAACTAAACGAAGAATTCAAAGCTAAATTGTACCATTTATTTTTTTCTGTAAAATGGTTTAAATCTGCAATAACTGCTACTACACGTCTTTACACAAAGTTAGAAGTAGCATTTTTGCTTTCTCTTGGTCAGACCAATTTATTCATCACAGGGTGCTCCTCCTGACCTAATGAGAGCTCAGCTTACTATTACAATAATCCATAATTCAAAAGTTTAAAGAAAATGACTGCTGCAGCTGCATTTTCAAACAATCATAAAGACCCACACACATATACATACACATGCATGCATAAGTTTGATTTGTTCCACCACAGATAAAGCCTGCTGTGGAGCTCTGCGGTCCCTGTGATTGCACATACATGAACACATGAGTATGTTGGTTATGTAAACACTGGTGACCATGGAGACAGAGGTTCGGCTGGTTTTGCTAACCTTTCCTTCTGCAGGCTTGAAACTACCCAGCCCTGGTATTGATGCAAGAATTAGAGAATAGGCTATTCATATGCACACTCATGTTTTTGCACAGTTTGGGATGTGGCCTTAAAATTTACAAGTTGGTGGAACAACTCACCCAAAACCACCTCTGTCCCAGTGCGACCCATATATGGCACAGAATAGGGGCAGACTTAAAGCCTCAATTTATTCACTTGGAGCAAAAGCTAGGCCCTGATTTGTACCAAACTGTTACAATATTTAGTTTGTACCTGCAGTGTTCTCCATTTCTCTCCCAGCTGTAGCATTAGCAGCCGTCTCTGTTGCCATTCTATCCATCTGACACACCTCATACATCTCCCTCTGCACCATTCACTTCCTCTTTTTCGAGGTTTTATCATCACCACCACAGATCATTCTCAGAATCTCAGAGGGCATGAAATAACTCCTCCCTTGGAGTCCTGTCTTCATAAAGATGAGTTACAGGCATACAAATATGTGCATAAAGTCAGCAGTATGTCCAAACAGGACAAAGATTTGATGTGATGACAAAAACAGCCAGGGGTTACGGAGATTGCATGAGGGGGGTAAGTGGAAACAGCCATGCCCATCCGTCCATCTCTCTGGTTTTCGTCCTATCTCCACCTTGTTAGGTCTGCTTTAGGTCTGTGCAGGGATACGCAAGAAGACAGATTTACCCCAGTGAGCCCAATTCACAGAAGTTACTTGAGCAAAATGTGGGCAAATAAAGATGAAACTACAGAAGCACTCAGAGAGCGCAGACATCCGCCAAGAAGTTCAGTTCTGGCAGTGGCTTTTCAACAACTCCCGTAAAAGAGACAATTCTGAATCACCAGATCCAGAATAGTGCCAGGATCTGAACCAAACTCAGCACATACATGGAGGTTTTTATCCTGTATGAACACAACAAGTTCTAGGAACATCACTTAATTTTTTTTATTTTATATGAATTATTTAATGTCGTCAATGGGATTTCCCATTATAAATCTGGATCAGATCCAGTTGAAATTTACTTTGATGATAGAAACATAGAACGCATATTATCCTGTAAAATTGGAGGCAAAACCATTAAAAATGGCAGAGATATGATTTTTTAAAATTCCACCCAAAGTCAACTTATGGGATTTTTTTGATTTCTTTTTTTTAAATCCAGACAAATATACTTATCACTTCAAAACTGTTATCATTTTTAAGTTGGGCCATTACCAACATCTCCTGAAAATTTCAGCAAAATATGTCCAAAAGACAAACATATGCCGGCAAAAAATGTGACCTCCTTGGCAGAGGTAATAAACCAGATAGACAAAAATAGGGCAGTCATGTGTTTATTTTTAGCTTTATAGTTTGTTTAAATCAGACAACTCAAAGGCAGTAGTTCTAACTTAGTTCAGCCTTACCCAGTGCTGTCGCCATCATTATTTAGTGACAGATGTTATAGTTTGGAACATATGTCTGAACTAAAACTAAAGTGCACACCACAGAAACCTGCACGCACAGGTTTTATTTTACTCTGATTTCCTTGATAAGATATACATTTTGTTTGCTTCATATGTTTTTTTCTCCACCACATGGTATCAGTTCAACTCGGCTCGACTTCACTCGCTTATTTTGGTTTTCCATTAGAGATTATACCTGGCACAGTTTTTTTGTATCACCTCCAGCAGGGCTCCAAGCAAGCTAAGCTGAGACTGAACATGATGTGGAGACACTGTTGACCTCTGAATGGTAAGAGTATTGCCATGAGTTGGGGGTATCGACACCCTGTTGTGGAATCCAGGATGTTGTATGACTTCCCAAACTCTCCTTTTCTTAAATGTTGTTTTGTAGCATGTTGTTATGATGCTTCATGGCCTTTGGAATAAAATGAATCCCATAACTGTTACAAAAAAGCCACAAAGGAGCTGGCAGCCAAATCGTCTTTGTTTCCTCCTTTGTTGGAGTTTTCTTTTTTTCTTTAACATTGGATGACTATTTCTATTTGTTTTTGGAATGGTTGTCAAGCTAGTAGTTCTTTGAAATTATACATAATTGCAGATTTTTAAATGGAATAAATTAACCCTCTGTTGGCTCTCTGATTGGTTCACTGACAGAACAATCAGAATCAGAGAGCCCCTCATCAAGGCAGCAACTGCTGAGTAACTTCACTCAGACATACTGTGTTTTGTGGCAGTCTATTTTAAACCAATATGGTGATATTGTTCTTAAATTAAATACTTCAACAATGAAAACACCAAAACTTATTGAACTTAAAGGCAAGAGAAATCATTTACTACAGGAATATTGGTTTCAGAAAATATTTAGCAGAAATAATTAAGGCATTTTGTTGATGTGGAAAGCCAAAGTTAGAATACATCACTTAGATCAGGGATGTCCAAACTATGGCCCGGGGGGCCAAATGCGGCCCGCTGCCCATTTTGAATTGGCCCCAATGATGAACAAAGACATGTTATTACAGCGGCAAATACTATCAATCATGCACACTTTCTGCCATATTTACTTTGTCACAAAGTCTCAT
Organism: Cetoscarus ocellatus; assembly: GCA_037902135.1. NCBI lineage: Eukaryota > Metazoa > Chordata > Actinopteri > Labriformes > Labridae > Cetoscarus > Cetoscarus ocellatus. The sequence goes on along the minus strand of JBAMNC010000898.1, from coordinate 782,766 downwards.
TTACAAAGTATACTGCAATATTCATCTTCAAACATCAACATTCTTGCAGTTTACTCTTGTTTTGTGTCTGACAGTGAGGATAATCTGTCAGTGTCTCCATCTCTGCTGCTCAGGTCATTCTAGCCCTGACTTGGTGTGAATCCAGAGATGGCCCGAGGTTACAAGGGCCCCTTGACAGGTGATAACTCACCCCTAAACCCTAAAACTTTAAGTAAAATACACTAAAAGTGAGGTGCAACAAGTGGCTCAGTCATCCACGTATTCCTCGTTATGTGGCCCTCGGTGTAAAAAGTTTGGACACCCCTGACTTAGATCATTCACCAGTGATATTTTTATTATTTTGACGGATTCATACAAATTACAAGTTCTCTTCGTTCACACCATTATTTTATCTTTTTTTTCACCTAGGCAAAATTTGAAAAAGTAATCAAATAATCAAACATAAAAAATAGCTGAAGAGTAAGATTTTTAATTTTTTCGAGTGAGCCATTCTTATATGCAAATTGCCTGCAAATTTAAAAATGGCTCACAAAGGAACGGCTCACCGCAACTGCGAATCGGTTCTCATTGTTCACTCAAAAGACCTGTTCAAAAGACTCGTCTCATTCGCGAACGTCACATCTCCAGTGCAAACAACTGTGGAAGTAAGTCAAAAAAACAAAGTCTCTGTTTAGGAGTCGAAGACAATACAATGATCGTAGAAGATAACATAACAAACGCAGTAAAAAACAAGTCATAACAAGCACACAGGACCGTTCAGAGTTGCTGAAGAGCTGATCTGATGACTGTAGGCAGAGGCAGGCTAACGCTTTCCATTGACTCCCGGTGTTTGAGCTAAGCTCTCTTCCTTGTTGCCACACACAGAGTCGAAAGAATGGTGTCTATCTGCTTGTCATGGACTCAGGAGTGAGGCAAGACACAAAAAGAAAAAACAAAAGTTAGCTTATCCCTTTGCTATTGCTAAAATTTGAGAGCCACAAATACCAACACATGAAATGGTCACCTGATGCTGCTCTAGGTTGACCTCTCTAAAAAGGTGTTGGCCACAAAACAAACCCAGAGACCGACACACCAACAAACACACCTTCTCAGAAACTATTGATTAACCAACCAAAGCCTGCAGTCCTCCAGTTTGGCCTGAGTTTGAGGATGTGGATATGATTATTTACTGGATTTGGACGTCTGTCTGGCCCACTCTGATTCATCGGGCCAAACCGTGGTCCACTGATATTGAAACCATGTGGGATGAAAAAGCCCAAAACCACCAACATGACATCACCATGCTCGACAAATTTCTGGGAGCCCCGCCAATCCCACTGCAATCTTTTCTGCCTCTGCTTCCTCAGTCAACCAACTGTTCATGTTTATTTATGACTGATTAATCTATTTATTTATTTGAGTATCCAAAGAAAACCCAGACTAAACATTCATGTTGCATTTAAGAAACATTAATTTACCGTAATCCAAATTAACACCTGGATGCCGGCCAGCACAGAAACATGTGTCGATAACAACACTTATTGCTCATCCGTCAGGACTTCCTCAGCTGTTCCAGGAAAAAAGAAACATGACTGTAACTAGTTGGCTAAACAGATTCTTACACTGTCTTGGCCATAATGTAACATACTAGTGTGTCTTTCAGTGTGGTCCTCTGTGGTTTCTACCAGCTTTGCATGACAGGTCACATCTGAGGCAAAGCTACTGTACATGGTTTATGTGCTGTGATTGCTGTGTTGCTGTTTTTTTTTAAATGGTGGAGTTCAGGAGTTCAGTGAATGTAATGATATTTTTCTGTCCCATAGTTTGCCATCTGTGCCAAAGACGAAACATTAGAAAATGCAGTGATTTAATGCACGATACTGCACCATCAAATGATTGGAGATGAGTAAGGTACAACAAAAAAATTAGACATACAATTTCTTTTTATAAATGACAACTTATAGTTTCTATGTTTGCACTTAAAACATCATCTACGTAACTAACCTGGCACACCAGATGGACTGTTCGATATATTTCACTGGTCCACCTGGGAAAAAGCGCATAGAAAGTTTTTGGGAATGGGCAGAACCTTTCCAGAACCGTATTCAGCAGGTGATTGGGGAGAGATCAGGCTAGAGGCGGTACTGATGTGGTGTTCAGGGTTCTCCAACGCTCAGAGGTTGTTCCGTCATAGCTTGCCATCCTTCAGTTCCCTGCAGCAGTAAAAAGCCCAGTTAATAAAGACAGGCACATCAATAAACAATTCTTTAAAGGCACGTGTTTTACATGTTCCTTACTTTCCAGGGTTGAAATAGCTCACCATCGCTCAGCAGTATGTCTTAATTTCCTCCTCCATGTCACGTGGATAAGCACCATCTTTGTTGAGTAGTTTGAAGTTGTTAAATGTTGCAAGTTGGGGGCTGTGTAGCTTTATTAGCATTAGCCAAACTTTCTTGTAGGGAATGAAACTCACCAGTTCCATGAGGTACCAAAAAGTTTCCAGTCTTTCTTTCCAATCTGAGCTGATTTAGATGAGTGGAACGAGTGTCTGGGGTCTGCCTTGTCTCTGGTTGCTCTGCTCTCTCAGGTGATCATAGTTGATTAGCAGTAGGTGCACAGTGGGAGGAGGGTGGGACAACTGCTGGAGAGCAGTCCTTTCACTGGTTTCAAGAATCTGAGTGACAGGTGGTTGGTCAAATGCTTTCCCCTTTTTGTTTTCAGAATATGTATATCAGCAAACTACAGCATTTGTGCCACCCTTGGGATATGAGGGTTCAACCACTGGCAGACTAACAGAAAATGTGCAACTTCAAAATAAATAAATGAATAGATAACTGAAGGCCTTATTTGTGACTAATTATAATAGTCCTTTTTAATTTTCTCTACTCTATCTCTTTCCTAAACCCCATTCACACTTGCAAAAAAACCCGAAATTATCTGGACTTTATGAGGGTGAGTCATATGTATAAAAGCAAACAGCTGAGTTTTTCACCAAGACTTTACTCAAGTATTTTCCTCGCATCTCCTTAGTGTTTTATGCATGTTAAGTCAGAGTGAGTTGACGTCTCCGAAGGCCTTGACCTTGGTTTGTTTCCATCCAGGGGCATATTTAATCATTTGGGGGCCCAAGGCAAACCCATTCATCTGGGCCCTCAATATCCCTGTACTGCGCTGACAAAAGTTTTATTGTTATTTTAATATTGTGCTTGGTAACATAACAAAACTGAAAGCATTTCCTCAAATTCTGTACATTAGTTCAAGTCTGACAAAAGGTGAGTATGCTATTTAGGCCACATGTCCTGCTTTTGAAATGTGTTACAGTTATCTGACAGCTCAAGTTACTATTTACATAACCAGGTTTATATGCCCCCCCCCCCGTCCAGTAAATAATATTTATCCCCAAAAAATGATTTTGAATAGTAATGTTTGTCATCAACTAAAAAGTGTTAATTTGAGGAAATTCTTAAAATCCTTCTTGAGGATTATTATCTAACACAATGAATGAATGAACACAACACTTTTACTGTAATTAATTAGAACATAAATCAACAATTAATATAGTTACATTTTGACTGCTCTACTACATAACGGTAGTTATGAAAAAAATGTTTACTTTCTTCTCGACTTCTCCTTTTCTCCGCTCCACTTGGGTAACTCCAGTTCATTTTCTTCAGAACCCTCAAAACTGCGGCAACAGGTTTGTTTTGCTACCGTCTTTCTGAATCAAAAGCAAAGTAACATGGAATAATCCGTTGCATGAGAAGGGATGTAGGAGCAGTTGAAACAATCAGGATAGATTAAGCATTTTGATTTAGACTAAAGCAATAATAATTGCTTTGAATACAAAAAAACTTAATTAACCAGTTTTTATGAGACGTTTGCCTGTGTTTGCTTAATGGTAAGTCCACCTTTGTTTACATCCCTGTTTATCGCACATGCAGAGATTTAAAGGCTCAGTTATGCTTTCCATACAAGTGGTTGCACCAGTGCAAACTACCGCAGACACATGCAGCAGAAACGGTTTGAGAATTTATGCTCCGTGCAGCTCTACTTTGAGCAGACCAATATTCTCCCAAATGCCATGGGGCAGTGTCTTTAAAAACGTCACATTTATTGCATGATTTAACTTTAAGTTATTAAAAGAGATAAGCTGTTTGTCAAAATGGAGAACTGAAGAAAGTTGTGCTTACTTGTGTTATTGAGACAACAAAGGGAAAGGAGATGGTTCGAATGGCTGAAAAATCTAGAGAGAGCAAGACAAGGGGAGGATAACAGACGTGTGAGGACAACGCCAGAGATAGATGAAGGAGTTTGTGTTGCATATGAGAAATATATTTTGGAATAACATGTCTTTAGCCTGTTTTTGAACTAATGTAGATCCTCAAAGCCATCTTGTCTTTCACGTCCCCATCTGTTAGAGCCACAGCCAGTTGAAAATCCACCGAGTGGAACCTACGCAAAAGGGTTGTCTGTATATTTCACATCACGCTAGTTGTGCAGACACTTGCATCTTGATGAATCAAGTATATAACAGACTTTAGTGCTCTTGTTGGTTAATGTCTCTGATGTGGAGGAACAAATTGTAGGTGGTAGGAAAAAAATCAAACCTGGTAGACTTTCTGTCATGGAGTCGTGTCGTGTCCAAGACTGGTCTTCTGTTGTTGGTCATGATGAAACACTACATGCAACAGAACAAATGATTTTCATAGCTGACAGGTCCAGAAACCCTTCAACTGTTGGGTCGGGCCATAATCGTGCATAAATCATGTTGTCTGACCCTGGCATAAATCATCTGAGACTGTTTTTTTGATCATGAGAAAAGAGGGAATTTACTGTACTCCAGTGGTCTCCGCTGCCTCAATCCAATAGAGCACCTTTGGGACTTGGTGGATTAAGAAATTCATGCATGTGTAGGCAAGGGCGGCACAATGGTGGGTAGTGCATGTGCCTCACAGCAAAAAGGTTGCTGGTTCAATTTTTTTGTTAGTCAGGGCCTTTATGTGTGGTGTTTGCATGTTCTCCTTGTACATGCGTGGATTCCTTCGGGCACTCTGGCTTCCTCCAGCAGACCAAGAACACGACCACTAGGTTGATTTGTGACTCCAAGTTGCCCTTAGGTATGAGTGTGAGTGTGAATGATTGTCTGTCTCTCTATGAGGACTTTCACACTGGCACGGTTCTGGTTCTGAGACCGATTCCATGCTGGATTGTCAGAATCTTGATGCTTTCTGGCAAACCAGCTCGTTATCATACCAGTACAAATGGAACGAAAGTGGGAGGGTGTTATTCCGAGTGACTCATGGGGAAGTAAACAACCAACCGTCAAAATAGCGGATCGCATCAATACTCTAAAAGAGTTTGCTGCTTTACTTAATGTTTTGTTTTCATCCAGCAATTAAGCACACAATGACTGTTGATGATGAGGAGACATAGAAGACATATGTGAAAGGCATCTGGCATGTAAAAACTGTGCTTGTGTTTCTCTACTTCCTGCTCATTTTATCAGCACAGAGTACAACATGTCCACTGATGATATCATGGTTCGCGAGCTGGAACCAATTTTTTTTGTTTCTAGCCATGAACCAACTTTTTGGTTTCGAAACATTTTTTTTCCCATCTGAACATGCCAGCCAGTTCAAAATTACATTAGGGAACTGAAACCAGCGCGGAGCCGTTATGGTGTGAAAGCCCTCTGTGTGGCACTGTGTGATCCAGGGTGTACCCCGCCTCTTGCTCAGTGTCAGCTGAGATAGGCTCTTGCCCCGTGACCCCAAAAAGGGACAAGTGGTATAGATAATGTAATGCTATCGTGTCAATATGGACCCAGATCACTGAGTATTATTTCCAGCCTCTTGCTGAATCTATGCCATGAAGATCTAAGGCAGTTCTGAAGGCAAAAGGGGGTCCAACTTGGTCCAGCAATGTGTACATTATAAAGTGGCCAAGGAGAGTCATTTGTGCTTTTATGAATGCAAATATCAGTAGCATTAGTAATGCTCCAAATGTGGGCTGAGCTGAGGCTTTATTGGAGGCTTTTCAAGGCCAAGGGTTGAAGCCAGCAAGCTAAACAGATGTTCTCATAAAGCAAACATAATGGTGATATGTCCAGCCTCTGTGTCAGGGAGGAGGTGGAGATAGATTGATGGATTGTACAAGGCAAGGAACAGATCGGAGGGGGCTGTTTGAGGAGTGCCAAAGGACTGGATCGATGGACAGATACATGATGGGAATGAGGGCTTTGGAAGCTGCTCTGTGTATCATCATGTGGAACACAACAACTGGAGAGAAGTCAGACAAAACAGAACCAGAAGATAACAGTCAACGCAGACAAAGTCCAACACACCTACACATTTTTTTTCCTCCAACTCTTTTCCTTAAGTTCTCTCTTTAGGGTCTTTATTTCCCAAGACTCTTCTCTCCTACCCACACACGCACGCAGCACGACAGGCCCTGTTGAACTTTCTCCCCCAGGTCAAGCAGCGAAGGAGGACAAAGTGGTATCTATGCGCCGCAGTTCATATTTGTGTTGGAGGCGCCACACAGCCTGAGCTCCATGTTAGCTTGAGGTAATTACACCTATACACCACCAATATCCCCTCCCATTACTGCACACTAATGGGCCTTACTGCCCTCTCACACACACACGAATGCAAATACAATCACAGTCACACACACCACTTTGTCCGGGCGGTAGGGGCCAGTGACAACATCAGTTAGTTTCGATCTGTCACGTCAACTTCGCTCGTGTTTTTCTGCGGTCAGGCTCAGATCTCCCTGCAGATTTCTTCAAGTGTGTGTCAGAGAGTGTGTGTGTGGCTGTAAACTGAAGGAATTCTTCTTGTCACCGTTTTGGAGAAGTATATTTTTACATTTTTAAATTTATCTTTATATTATTAGAAGAACTAGAAAAGCTCTCAGAAAGCGCAAACCTCCGCCAAGCAGCTCAGTTCTGGCAGTGGCTTTTCCACAACCCCTGTAAAAGATACAATTCTGGATCACCAGATCCAGAATAGAGCCAGAATCCAGACCAAACTCAGCACATACATGGAGGTTTTTATCCTGTATGAACACAACAAGTTTTGGGAACATCACTTAATATTTTGTTTTAATACAACTTATTGAATATCGTCAGTGGGATTTCCCATTATGAAGTTTAATGTTTTTTTTGTGACGTCAACCTGGATTGGATCCAGATGAAATTTAACTTGATTACCTACGATTTTTTAAAATTCTGCCCAATGTTAACATATGGGATTTTTTGACATTTGGGGATCTTTTTTCATCCAGACAAATATGCATCACCAACAAAATGTAAACATTTCTAAGTTGGGCCATTACCAACATCTCCTGAAAACTTCAGCAAAATCTGTCTCGTAGTGTTTGCGTAATCTTGCTAACAAACAAACAAATAAACGGATAAACAAACATATGCAGGCAAAAACATAACCTCCTTGGTGAGGTAATAAGGTAGATGAAACAATATTCATACACAATTTAAATAATAAAAAATAGCACATACACACAGGCTTTCATCACTCTAACCCTCGCTGGTGCAAAGGTTTTAAAAAAGGCTCAATATATACTTTCAGGTTGACATCTTTAGTAGCAAAAGTTGTTATGCATTCAAGATGGAGTTGCCATGTGGAACATTGGCAACGTCTGAGGGGGCAGAAGTACCGGATGATGAATGTGACACTTCTTTTAAAGCTCAAAACGGGTGATAAATTTTTGAAAATGTATCTGTCATCTGGGAAAATAAACTGGAAGAGAAAGCAACAGCAAATTTTGAAACAGAAAAAGCTGCCAGTAACCAAAGCTTGGATGCCTCCAAGAATAATCTAGTTTGATGACTTTATGAACTCCTCTCCTGTAGTGCTTTATAGCAGACGGACGTCAAATCAGGCAGTAAATAACCGATTATTCTTACTTTCTGATCCCAGCGCTTCATTCCAGCTTCTTTACAAGAGGAAATCTAAACCAGGAGAGAATCCCTCCTTCAGATAACCTGTTTTTATGTTTGTGTTTTTGAGCAGCAGGGGTCCAGTCTGATTCATCCCAGTTTTCACGGTAATAGATCATCACGATAATGTTCCCTTTGCAAATATTGGGGGTGCAAACGGTCTGAATAAACTCAATTCAGCAAAAACCGGACAGTCAACAGTAGCCAAGTCAGTTTTCCTCAGCCCTTTATGATGCCTGAGTGTTAAATAAAAGTTTGATTTTGTCAACCTCTGGCTTTGAATCTCCACTGCCAGGAGACACCCTCAAACACAAACATGTATGTGCAGCACTTACACGGCTCACAGATGGAGCCTCAGCTCTGAGGATTTTTAATATTGAAACAAATGGAGAAAATGAATTAATATTGAAACACTGTAACCATGTTAGTGTAAATTTTACAGTAAGTCACTGGCTGCTGGGTGCCAATGACTTACTTTAAACATCTTACAGGTTATTTTACTGTATTTCAATTTACAGCCCAATTTCTACATTTTCACTGACAGTATACCTGCAGTACTTTTATTCATTTTAATCATAACTGTATTTTAGTTAACAGCATAATTAATGCATTATCAATAACACTGTGCCTTCTGTATTTTTATTTGTGTCTTAATTAATGTATTTAATTTACAGCATAAATAATGACAGTATACCTACTGTATCCTTATTTACAGTATCATAACTGTGTTTAATTACTGTACCAAATGTATTGTTATTTATAGTACCATTGTATTTGAAATAACAACATACTTCATATATTTTTAATAACAGCACACCTATGGATGTTTTTTACCAACAGCATCATTAATTTTTGCATTCTTATTTACAGCATAAGTAATGCATTTTCACTGACAGTAAACATACTGCATATTTATTCACAAAATCACTGTATTTTAACAGCATAATTTCTGCATTTCAATGACAAAATAAATCATGTTTTGCAATGTATTTGTAATCGCTGCATCATTAACAGTTTACTTGGTATAATTTTATTAACAGTATAACTGTAAATAAAATAATCACATACTTAATGTATTTTCAATAACAGTACACCTTCTGTATTCTGGATCACAACATAATTGATGCATTTGACTTAAAGCATAATAAATGCATTTCAGTGAAAGTTTACTGTAATTTTATTTATTGTATCATTGTTTATTGATATTTACAAACATACCATAGTATTTTAAAATATCAATGTATTTTAATTTTTGGCATCATTAATGCATTTTCAATGACAGTTTACCCACTGCATCTATCAATATCATTTTTCTATTAGAAAAATATAAAAATAATAATACTTGCATTTTCAGTTATGGAATACCAACTTTATTTTTTATAATATTATAATATACTTAAAATATAAGTTTAATATAAGTAAAACTATTGCATTTAAATTAATAGCATTATGATTGCACTTTCAATGACAGTATATATGTTGTATTTTTATTTACTGTATAATCACTTATCTACTCAAAGCACAATTACTGCTTGCAAGGAGTTTACAACTACTGTTTTTTTATTTTTTTTTTAGAAAATTACTGTATTTTCACTCAAAGCATAAATACTATATTTAAAAAAAAATTGTACCTACTGTATTCCTGTTCATTCCTGCGATTAAAAGCAAAATTACTGCATTTTAATGAACATTGTACCTATATTATTCATAGTTTTATTGTTGAGTAAATAACAATGTACTTAATGCACTTGCAATAAAAATACATTCACTGTATTTTTATTCACAGCATCTTTAATGCATTTTCAGTGACAGTATACCTACTATATATATATTTATGGTAGAATAACTTCATTTTAATTTACAGCATCTGAATTTTCAAAAACAGAAAACCTGCTGTTTTTTCATTAATAGTATAATTTTACACTATAATTACTGAATTTTAATGACAGTGTACCCACTGTATCTTTATTCACAATATCATAATTGTATTTAAATTCAAAGCTAAAAACATTTTTTACACTGCATTTTAAACAACAGTATGACTACCATGTTGTTATTCTTGACATCATGATTGAATTTGAAACAGCACAAGTGCTATACTTTCAGGAACAGCATACTTACTGTGTTTCCATTTAGATCATTGTTATTGGATTTTAATTGGCACTACACATACTGTATTTTCACTTACCTCTATATCACTGATTTTCAAAATAGTGAAGTAATGATTTCAACCAACATGTTACTTAAAAAATGGACACAATTATTTTTATCAAATAAATAACAATGAATCAAACATTTCTCCCATCCAAATATGTTCTTTTTTCATTCGGTTCACTCAGCGCACACACACACACACTCACAGAGGAACACAGTAGCTCCTGCAGTCTTTGACCTGATGGTGTAAAATTGTAACCGGCCTGCAGCCAGCTCCTCACTCTAAATATAACAGAATTGTGGTCTGTATTGACAGATCGGAGCCAGAAAGTATCTCAGCCCCTCCCGAGCTTGCACATTAGAAGGCCAGCAAACACTGCTGGATCCTTAATTGCACTCTCATGTAAATAAATCTCTCACATAAGCAACAAACTGGCTGCGTTTTCCCTCTGTGTTGTTTGGTGGTACACCTCTGCTGTTTGCTCTGCTTTTAGTCAAACAGGACCTGGTGAGAGATGTTTAGATTTCACAGTAACGTCAAGGTGGCAGGATCATCAAAACTGCATGACAATAAAATGCTCCCTGGATTACATAACTAGACTTCACATGTGCAGAATAAATAATAAATAAAATAAAAGTTAATAATATTTTGATGGTAGTAGAGTAACACATGAAGAGTCTTTGCCTTCCTACTCTGACAGTTTTCAAGGCGATTGATGTTTTGAGTAAAAAGTGCCCTTATAAATATAATGATAATAACAATAGCTATTATTAATCCTGCCCAATGTTAACTTAAGGGATTCTTGGAAATTTTGGGGTTTTTTTTTTTATCCAGACAAAAATATGCATCATCACCAAAATCACATCATTTCTGAGCTGAATCATCGTAAACATTCTCCTGAAAATTTAATCCGTCCAGTAGTTTTTGTGTAATCCTGCTAATGAAGCATCAAACATATAAAGAAACAAACGTTGGAAAAAAACATAACCCCCTTGGCAGAGGTAATTATTTCCATAACTCTAGGCTTTCCTTTGTTTTATGTAAGAACCTTGGACTTAATAAACAGACTGAAATTGACAGGGTCCCTTTTATTTAATGTGCAAAAGTTAGCATCTGCAGCTACTTCAGTGGTATAAGAGTTAAAATTAGACTTGATATGTTTAACATGAATTAATAGGAAAAGCACAGAGGTCCCATGCACAGTTATTAAATAAATGCAGTCAAGATCTGATGAAACTGTTACTGAAGCTGTTAGCATTGATGCTAATCTCTGTGCGAGCAGTCACTTGCTGCTGTTGTCTCGTCTAGTGTAGTCTTGGCTTTTGTGAGTATGCATTAGGGATGTAACGGTATGAAAATTTCATATCACAGTTATCATTATTATCACGGTATTGTTGCAATGTGCTCAGAAAGTTCAAAAAGTACTTACACAAACACTGAAGTCATTAACCTTTTTAATACTATAATTATAACAGCCTGTCTGGTCTTGTGTCAGGGTTGCCATGTGGGTACATTTTTTTCACCATTTTTTTAATGAGAAATTAAAGTACACAATTCTGGCAAGTATTTGTCATTATTATGTTATAAATGCTTAAAACATTGTGTAATTACAAGAAAAAAAAAACGCATTTGAACTTTGAACAGGTGTCTCATTATAAACAATTGTAAATGAACATGTTCAAAGTTTTTGAGGTGACCAAAAATAAACTTAGTGTCCGTGTTACAGCTTGTTATGGACCATGTCAGCTTTCAGAATCTGTTAGAATTATTTGGATTGCGTGGTTACTCAGTTATGACTCAGTTTGAGTCACCACTTTGTATTTTAACAAAGTTTTGTTTAGTTAAAAATAATGTGCATTTAAGAACGAGCTGACCCTCTTCACCTCTCTGGTTCCTTGCTGAGTTGACTTTTCTCAACAGTCCAGCCGGGCTGCTCCCCTCTGATGCTGCTGTGGGGGTGTTAGTGGTGGAGGTGCTGCTGGTGCTTTGTGGCTCTTCCTGCCTCACAGAGACTTTTTTTCTGCAGACAGGGTGACCATCCTCAATCAGTTTCCACTCAGCATCCTTGTAAAATCCAAAATGCGACGAGACACCAGACCTTGTCTGTTATGAGGGGGGTAAAAATCTCTGGTACAGTGTCCGTGCGGGCACCAACCACCAAACTTTCACTGTCAGAGGCCAAACAATGCAAACTGCACGTGTGCCTCCGTCTGAGGGACGGATGCAGCTTTTTGTCAAGGAGCAGACACATAGTTCTGGCTTTTCTAGGCCATGAGGAGCATTACCATGAGTTATTGACAATGTGTGTTAATCCAACATGGTTTAACAGTAATTAAAACAGGAAACAGTATTTTTCTGAAATTTTACAGCAGTTTACCATTTTACCGGTAACCGTTGCATTCCTAGTATATGGCCAGAAAGTACAGCCTTGGAAAAAAAAGAGTCTGAATCTTTTTAACTGATGATTGCATCGTGTCTACCCAGGTCTTTGCTCATATCTGTTTACCTAGAAGCCAGTCTGTGCTATCAGTCTGTATCATGTTTTCCCTGCTGCTTTACCATCCATGTAACAACTCAAATGAGAAACAGATGTTACGTGTGCTTGGAGTGTGTGAACTACAGGTCTCTGGGTCTCCAGGTTATGTAGGCTGGAGGCCTTTAAAAGGCATCCTCAATCTGAACCTTATTTGGTGTATGATGCTGTTCTATTTCAAAAACTAGCAATATATAGTAAATTTACCTTTGTTTACACAAGTATTAATGCTGCCCCTTTACAGCACGGAGGACCCATGGTTCCAATCATCTGGCTTTTCTCTACAGTCTTCCAGGGGTTGAGAAAGACAGTCATATGCTGCCAATTGTGTCGCTGGAACACACGACCAAACCGGAGGTACTGCTGGGATAAGGCCACACCACAGCCAAAACTAATACCACTTAATAAGCCAAAGCTTTAGTCGGTCCATGTAACAGAGGATATCCAAGAGCCCAAGCAGAGAAAAAGCACTTCTATATCAAGTTTTCTCTCACTTCCTCATCTATGTCAAATAAAATCCTTCCTAATATTCATTAGGAGTACCATCCTACAATTTAAAGGTCATCACTTGATTTATTGTTTTAATCTCTTGCTCTAAATTTAAGGAGCTTGGGTTTCAAGAGGAAGTTAGCAAATGGAACTCCATGAGGTGATGACGTTCGCTTAATTTGATTGATTTGTATTTCAAAAGTAAAAACCAAAACTCATTCACTTTAGCCAAAGAGGTTATGTTTTCCTTCCTCCTTTCTTTTCTTTGCAGCTTCTCTCTGTTTTAAGAGAGGTGGTAAAAAGTTCTCCAGATATTCTCCCCAACTTAAGTATGACGGAGGTTGGAAAGAGCAATTGTTTGAACCAAGTCACCAGAAATGGGCAATTTTTAGCTTTAATTCACCTACTTACCAGTGTCCCACAGGACTCTACCCTCTAGCCCTCTGTTGTATTTGTTATACCTGGGAAGTCATTACAAATTCTTAAATTTATTGAACCTCTTAGAATGATTCCTGTCTTTGTTTTTGTAGCCCCAGCCTTTTTGCCTCATTATTTTAAAGGGAAGTAATGTTCTGTTACAGCTGCTGCCTTCCAAGTGAAAGAAGTTAAAAAGCATGATAATGTTTGACTCAAAAAAAGCACTTAAAGTAAGTTTTCATGAGTTGCATGGCAACAGCGTCAGCAAAGCAGCACCCCTTCAGCCTTGAACATGCTTCTTAAAGGCCAAAAAAAAGCAGTGGTCCATTGAGACTGAGGCTTCGACGTCATTTTAGAGAAAGGTCTTTTAAGAGGGTGAAATCCAGGCCTTGAGCTGTTATAAAGCGTACATGTTCAAATGTGGACACAAATATTAGATCAGAGCAATTCTGAAACACGACTTTCACTACAGAACTTTAAAATAGCCCATACTATGCTTTTTTTTCTTTTTTTTTTAACATTTTACATGCCCTACAATGTGTTTAAAATGTCTTCTCTGCATGTTAGAGCACCTCTATGAACAAAATGAGTCAGCAGCTTCAGCACTTCTCCCTCTCCCCGTCTGTGCAACACCAGAAGCTACCTAAATCAGCTCGTTACCTTGCCCCCCCAACAGACCTACCATTATTTGGTCATCAGTTTAGACCCACTGGCTTGACATTGAAAGGCCTTGGCAAAGAATAGACATTAGAATGAAAGAAGAGTTGATTGACAACATAGCATTGAGCAGATCTGACCAGTTACTGCAGAGTTGACCTCTAAACCATTCAGAGAAGACTGGGTCCATGTGGGGGAGGGAGCCTTAAAGTGGCAGGAGCTCTAACGGAGCTTCACCTACTTACCAGTGTCCCACAGGATTCTACCATCTAACCCTCTGCTGTATTTGTTATACCTAGGAAGTCATTACTAATTCTTAAATTTTATTGAACCTCCTACAATGAGTCCTGTCTTTGGATTTTTAGCCCTGACCCTTTTTTTTGCCAAATCATTTCAACATTGAGTCAGAAAGAACAATTGGAAAAGTTCAAACACAACTTTTCTTAAAGGTCCCATATTTTGCTCCTTTTCTGCAGTTTAACATGGATCCTTGATGTCTTCATGAAACGTTAGTAACATGCTTTGGTCCAAAATCAGCTATGAATAAAATAACCACATAACCGCTATGTTTACAACGGCTGGTTTTGAGGGCATTTGCCATCATATGCTAATGAGCCAGAACGTAGCAGTGGCCAACACAGTAACATCCGGGAACTTAACGATAGTCCTGTAGTGTATATTGAGTGAAGCAGAGCGCACTGCTGCTCCAGCCACATGCCACTTACAGTCCTGAACACACATGAACTGCAAATTCATGCCGGTTACCAGATAACAGCGAAGCTCGTTTCCCCCAAACATCACAGGCTAACGCACAACATGCTAACCTCGGCCTAGTCACCGCAGTGGGACAGCCGCAACGTACCTTCCGGGCTAACATGAGCAGAAATGGAGGGGTAATGGAGTGGGTAAAGGACTCATTATATTCAGCCAACTGTTAAACTTCTCTTGACTAATGTAAGAATGCTCATACTTTGAAGTTTATCCTCCAGACTTTCAACAAGTAACGTGAACATTGAAAAACATTTGCAGTTACCTCTGGTTCACTTCTCCCTGCTGTTGGCATTAGCTCATACCATTGAGCAAAATAAATACTATACGACATTAAAATACTCACATTTCCATCATCAGGTTTGGCGACGGATTGTTAGCAATGAGCCCGGATTCAGGAAAAGTTGAATCGCCAGTCCTGTGTTGAACTGACTGAAGTTGAAAAAGCAGTCGGACATGAAGTGACTGGCACACACATACAGGTTTTAGCTGACTGTAGCTGGCTCATTCCCTTCAAAAGTAAAATTAATCCACTGGGCCCTTTAGTCCTCTGAGGCTGATAGCCTATATTTGAAGATAGATGTAGCTGTTTACAGCCAACAACCAAGCAGTGACAGGTTTTGGGTCTAGACATGCTGATCTCTCGCTAACGGTGAAATCAACAATGGCGGCACTTTGCACAGAAAATTCTCAAGCCGGGGGGTGGGGATACTCGAGTAGATGTAGGCTTACGCAAATAAAATGCTTGTTACGTAACAGTATATCCACAAACTCAACAACTCACCAAATACCATGAGTTTACATTCATGCAGCCTGCTAAATACAGGGTTTGTTGTCTACTCTCACATGTTGTAGGCTGGGAAGAAGGCCAAATACCCAAAATTGTGTTCAAAAAGTCAAGCAAACATTTTTGCGTAGTATGTCCCCTTTAAGGTGTTTTGGTAAAACAATGGTTCCTCATCAAGGGATGAACATGAGGCTCCATGGCCTTGACTTTTATCCATCACCTTCAAAATCTGATTTATTCCTAAATTAGAACTGATTTTTGTGAAACCTGTGAGGAACATCCCTTCAGTTCAAAAACAAGGGATGACCATAAGGCTCCTAAGCATAGCTTTTGACCTTAAGCCCCTCTAGAATGTAATCAGATAACTGAGGCAACATTTGTGAAAAGTTCCAAGACGAACCCTCAAAGAGTTCTTGGGATAACAAGTAGTTCAAAAGCAGTAAGTGAGCATGAGGCATGTCGCTGCTTTTTACCTCCAAAATTGGGATGATCTTTGTGTCAAAGTGGACATTTGTGATAAGTTTGAGGAAAATCGTCCAACAGACAGCATCCTTGAGCTCCTGTTTAAAAAATGACCCACAGGCATGGCAGACTGACAGTGAAGAATACTGCAATGCCACTGGTCTTAGCTCACTAAAAGTTTCTTATTGTGGTCATAACCTTTAAAATGCACAATGAAATTATATTATATACTATAAAATTCCATGAATCAGACAATCCCTGTCAAGTGTGACATGGAGGAGTCATCTTGTCTGACCATCACAGCTCTTCATAATCTCAGTCCTCCTCTCTTGCTTAACCTCACTGCATGCTGGGAGTTGTATTTCATGCTGTTAGAGGGACTGGAGCTCATTAAGTGGCAGACGTCAGGATTTCCCCATTCATGTTTTTTTTCTGATAACTCATAAAGTGACTAAAGCATTGGGATAAAGTGTGTATGTGTGAGCTAACCTAACCGTAAGTTTCCTGGTCACAGTGCACACGCACATATGGAACAGAATCTCATGGGATAAAGGCGTGCATTAAAAAGGATCCAGACAAATGGCCACCCGCTGCGTAGGCAGAAACCTGAGCAGGTCAAATCAGATCTACAGTGGGATCTACTGTCTCCACTTAGGGCTGCGTTCACACTGAATAAAACAGCAAAAATCCCTCATTCTTGTGTGTATAACATCATGTTTCATGACACTAGACAGCAACACTGAGTTGTGGTTTGTAACTGAATTCCATGACTTTTACTAACTATGGCTGTTTGTCAGGGTTGACATAGCCTTTAATTTATGAATCAAAATAATAAAAAAAAACCATAAAAACAGACAATGGGATAGTACTGGTCAAAAGTCTAGTGTTCTGTTAATCTAGGGGTTTACAGAGGTTCTATAATATGACCTTTTTTTTTTTTTAAACGGAGGTTACAAAAGCTGTTATTAAAAGCTTTTACATCAAAATTGATTTGTTCCTTGGAATGGACGGTTATGAAGTTTTAAATTGATTTTCTATGAAAGAAAAGCAGATGTCATTTTCACAGATTTTGTTGAAGTTGAAGTTTGCTGATAAAAAAGAAATTAAAATGTCTTCCCTTGTTTTTTTAACTGATTACGGAAAATAATACAAGGTAACGATGGTGAATAAATATATTTCCGTGGAGCAAAATTTCTGTAATTAGACAAATTCCTTCTGTCATTTTGTTCTTAAAAAAGGTTAATGATAACTTATGTGATCACATAGGCCCATGCATAAGATTGTTTTGTTGTGTTGCTAAATGACTTATGGGCCAACTGGGTAATATAGGTAAAATATCCCTTTAAAACAAACAGACACACGACACAATAAACAACCTTTTAGCTCTCTCCTGGTCTTTCTTAGGTTAAGAAAAAAATACACCAAAATCAGTTGAAGCAAAAGTTGTGTAAAAATTACACTTGATTGTCAACAAAATTAATAATGATTTTAATTTTGCTTTTTGTTGAGGTGAAGGTAGGCGTAGGACTCCTCAACTATAATTACAATCACAGTCCATCTTGCTCTACCAGCTTATTCAGCAGTTCATCGTCTGGGTCTCTGGATTGATGGCAGGCAGGTATCTTCATGTAATTTCAACTGAGTTAGCTTATTGAAAAGCTGTCCCTTTTTTCTTGAAAATGGTCATGGGTGAGAGCAAAGATTGAAGCAGACTGCTAATATCAACACTGAAACCAGTTAACAAAACAGTTAATGGTAGAGGCACTTGAACTGTGTGTGGCAATTTTTTAACTATAGACTGCTTTTCACACAGCAGGTTGCAGCTACCTATCTGCACTTGCATTCACAAACAAATGGTCGACATTTTATTGTAAGCTGTCCATTAGTCGTAGCTATCTGCGGGCCTTGGATTATGCAAGGGGCCAATTAGGGAGATTCCCCAAGTGTCGTTGCAGTGTCTATGGGGGTTTCAGCTTGTTTTGTTGATATAGATCAATATCAGCCATGTCTAGGCACTAGCCAGCAACAGCTAATAAGGGGCCTGATGCAGGGGTTCCCAATGCATTGACGTTGCAGTGTGTTAAGCAGTTCAATCATTTTGTCATTGATATGGACCGATGTCAGCCGTCTCTAGGGGACCCTTGCCTGCCCTGTTGTGGCGTCTCTGCACACAGAAAAGCAACATCAGCTTTGACATGTTGTTAACACCTGGATTGGACACTGGATTAAATGGTGTCACTGAAACCAGACCTGTGCGTAATGATACGTAATCACTGCGTTAACATGGAAGAAAGCATGATTCAGAGACGCCAGTAGTAGATGCTGATGGACCCCAGACCCAGGTGGAGACCAGCACAAACACACCAAGTATGTAAACGCACACAGGCTTGAATGAATGAGCAACCATCCCATACGTCCACGGTAATGGGTGGAACAAATACACAGGATTTGTTTGACCTTTAACCTTTCCAATGATCCAGCTCCATGTTTTTAGTGATGGGCCTCCTCTTCCAGTAAACCCTCTCCTTTCCTTTCCAGTAATGGCCACTTTGTGTATACATAGTCCTCAGACCACAAAACGGCACGTGATGGAAACTGATGGAAGAAAATTGAAGATTTGAGTGACTAGTCATGTATTAGCATGGAAAAAAATACATGCACAATATTGTATCCAGGTCTTAAAATACAATGGTTAGAAATGGTGAACATGTTGAATCGATTATCACTAACTGTGGTTCTGCCATAAAAGGGAGCTCTGCCATGTTTCTGCCTCTACTTTGTGTTGATGTTGGAGAAGCATTTTAAACTGGTCATGATGTGTTTCCCTAACACACCTGAAAATGTCTAAAAACAGCCAGTATCTCATAATTTTCCAAGCAAATGCAACAAAAATGCTCTTAATAAGGCTGTGGCGTGACCTCAGTGGCCCGGTCATCAGGAAGCTGAGTGGCTATTGGCTGCATGCAGTAGCAGCAGAGGGTTATGGCTCCAGCTAAATCTCCAGGGAGGGCTGTAACAGTGCAGAACAACAATAGGGCTGATGCTGTGTTTAGTCTGTGTCTGCAGGGGCTTACAGCAGATTTTGCACTTTGAAACAAGACCCCGGCTTTCTACCAAAGACTTTAAGTCTTTTTTGCAGCTAGCTTATTACATCTTAGTTTACTTTTCATCTGTGGCCAAAGCATACACAAACACACACATCATCACACCCAGACTAAAACCAGAAGCATACGATGATATCCAGTGCTTCCCAATCTCCTCCGGCCATCTTTGATAGGGCTGTGCTGTTAGGGGACACGTGAAAGTTAAGGAGACTGGAAAAGGTGACAAAGATCAGGACTCCAAATCTTACCAACCTTTGGACCCTGCACTTAACTGTGGATAAGTACTGTGGAGGATCAACTCCAAAAGCATCAGCAAATTACTTGAAACTTTTAATTCTTGCATCACTCTGCCATTATTTCCTCAAACAAACAAAGCATTTGAATTTGAAAAATCATTGGACTTCAACTTTCATACAGCGGCCACTCTCAACAGTAAAAAAAAAAAAATAATTGTTTGATGAATATTACAGCAACTCTTCTTTCAAGGGCTAATACTGTCCCTTTTGTTACATAGGTCTAGTACATCTGTCACAGAAGCTTTGGTGCAGAGAACAGATGCTCTTCCTTATTTTCATCTGATGCATTTACTCTTTTATGCTCAGTGCCCACATTATTTTAAAAGCAAATAAGCCTGCACTGCCATTAGTGTCTTGGGGCCTTTGAACATATAGTTAACTAGAAAGCACTCAGAGAGTGCAAACTTCCACCAAGGTAGCTCACATATTGCTGTTACATCTATAAGCAATAGTTCCATGATAAAGTTACCATCATAATATGATTCCTTGACCCTGAAAACCCACACCTCGCACTCGGAATCATTTTGATATCAGTAATGGTTAGTCATTTATTGAGCAAAAACGGTTGTTCCCTAATGGCAGTTATCTGAATCACCACCAAAATCTGATAATTTCTAAGTTGGGCCATTACATTGCATTCTGAATTTCCCTGAATTACAACATCTCCTGAAAATTTCCGCAAAATCCGTCCAGTAGTTTTCTTCTTTTTTCCCTGCTTAAATTGCTAACAAAAAACAAACAAACAAACCTTCGCTGGCAAAAACACAAGCTCCTTGGCGGAGGTAATAACTGTGCCTCAGGTCACCCAAAGCTTGGTCAAGAGTCTGTAGCACAGGTCAATCCTAATATTTAGAGGACACCCTAGAAAGATGGGGACACATCGGCAAGTGCAAAACTCAATTCAGCTTTCTGGCTTACTCTGCCCCCGATTTGTTGACCTTAATATTTCTCACAAGCAATCAACACAGCAGCATCTATTGCAATCCAATTGTGGTCTGTGTACAGTACATCATGTCTAGACCATCCTTAAAAATGCAGCAATGATCATCTAAAGTGCTTTAAAAGTGAGTCCTCTAAGGGGACCTAAGAAATGAAGGTGTATACATTGTACACCAGTGCATATCCTGTGCTACACCGATGCTTAAAACACACTTCCAAGTTTAGGGAATGAGTAGATTAACCTCAGCTTGTTCTGCATCCAGGTTTCACAGGGATACCTTTTCTGAGAAAGTAATGATTTTTGTTTGTTTCCAAGCTATTGTGCTTACTCCATTGCTCATTATGTCTGAATCACAGAGAAACACACACAGAAGTACAAATGCTCACATGCTCTTATGCAACAAAGAGTTAAACTTGTTATAGATCTCAAATCTATAGGTATTATTGACATAAAAGCCCCCAGTTGTTGATAGAGACAGTGCAGCTGTAACTACAAATGCCCTTAGAAAATTGAAGAATGTTTATTTTATGATTATTTTATTAAGGAACATAATAACCATGAGAAATATCTTCAACCTACCATTGGCTGATGTTAAGGGGATAGTTTTGAAGTGGGGTTTTATTTTTTTTGGTAGTACTTTAGTGCAATCTATCTCTTTCGTACATGTTTCAAAAGATTGGTCTCAAATGCAGAAAGGACAAAAAAATTGCAGTAAGGCAAAAGTTCTTTACTCAGAAAAAAAAGCAAAATCCAAAGAAAGTCTTCAAAGTCCCCAAAAAACGGGCAAACATAAACAAAAACTTAAGGGCTGAAAAGCATGTGCACACTGGGAGACGATGACAATCTGGCTGAAGTCAGGTGAAACAAATGGTATTTATGCACAGGTGAGGGTGATCAGACAAAGGTGAATGAGATAAAAGGCGGGAAAAGAACAAAGACAGGAAGTAAAGCTAGACATAAAAAAGCAACAGGATTTCAAAATAAAACAGGAAATGAACACAAAACACACTAATGGGTAAAGAAAACATCACTCTCTCTCTCTTTCTTTGTATATATGTGTGTGTGTGATCAATATACAGTATAAACATATTTTTTTTAAGTGTAACAAAATTTAGCCTAACACCTAACTTCTGACAACACAAGAAGGGTCCCCATCAAGAGCTTTAAGACAAAGTAGTTTAAGAGGTATTTAGACACTGCATCAGTTTATCTGGTTGTATGTTATGTTTAAATGTGAAATTATGTAAACATACAATGCCATATTACAATTGTCAGAAGATGAGATTGATTCATGAAAAGCTAACATGCAGGAGAGTGCAGTTTCTACCATATATCATGTTATTGACAACAACAGTTTTGACTTTTATGGTTAGAGGTCATCAGATATGTTTGGATTTTCTTTATTATAAGGGGGAAGAAGGAAAATATCGAGCCAGTATAACAAAAACTGACTTAATAATTACAGATCCACATGCTTCTTCTTTTCCCTCCCAGCCAGCTGCCTGCCAGCTTCCAGCCAGTTACCAGCCAACTACCAGCTACCTGAAGCCCCGAACACCTCTTTGTCGATTTGACTAGATTTCACTGAAAACGCACCAATTCATTTATTTGCAAGGTGTTAATATGAGATGGCGCTTTCCTCACAAGAACACATAGCCTCAACCATTTCCATGGTTATTAGAGTAGCTTCGAAATCAACAGAGAGCAGCGCTGAAGCTTTACACAAACCTCATCATCGATCTGCCATGGACCACCCAGGACCCCGTAAGGTACAGTGGGGAAGTTTTAAGTGTCTGCATCTTTTTAATCGTCAAACATTCATGTATTCAGGTAAGTGTTTTGATTGCCTTCACAAAGAAAGACAAAATACAAAAAATGAGCTATACTCTTTTTTGTGTATTTGGTGTGCTTTGAAGAAGAAATGTATCTTTCTTCAGATGGATGCAAGCTCAAGACTGAACAGTCAAAGAATAATCACCTTATGTAAATGATTAAAAACATTTTATTTTTCCACATTATTCAAGGCCTTGAATATTTAATTAAAGAGAACTTATAGCCTTATAGTAGTTGATTATGATTATGGTCCTCTGAGGCACATGCTTATGTGAAATGTATTGTGTTTTAAACAGTTAAACATACTTGAAAGTTGACGTGCTACTTCGATGCATTTAGTTCCCAGAACTAATAATCCTGGGCACTGACTTCTTGCTCTGGTTCAGCAGCAGGTTAAAAGCTTTATTATAACTTCCAACCACAAGTCAGACAGAAGCCTTAACTTCCTTAGCCTTAAAAATAATCAGTCAAGGACTGAGCCATATTTATACAAATACAAAAAAAAAGTAGTTTGGCTTCTGCACAGCGAGACCCAAAAGGCTGAGCTGCAAGACACAAGCTATGTGAATGTTCAGCACCTGATCATTTGTGGATTCTGGACTTCCACATCCCTCCCATTGTTATGGCAGAAGGACAGAGGGAGGGAGAAAGAGGGGGAAAGCCCACCAGAGTTGTCGCTCAAAACCCCAGAGCAGGCTGATGCTGAGTGATTGACAAGGCTGATTCTCCCTCAGTATGTAGGGGATGTTTTTAGGACACTGCTCATGAGCTGACATTTATTTAGACAAGAGTCCTTCTGGACTTCAGAGAAGCCACAGAAACCAGAAGATGTCTGATTGAGACAAGTAACACATCTGTACGTGTGTGCGTCTGTATGTGTGTTTTGGTCTAATACTCAAATATCTAAAACCAGTTGTTCCAAACTAACCTACATACCTGTCCAACTATGTAATACCTGCTCGAGGGAGTTAAAGGGGGCCTCCAATGATGTAAGAGCAGTGTCGGGGTGTATAGTTACTTGTTAGACATTGCTGTAATGATATTAGCTTTTTGAGTCAGGGTAAGGGATCACAATGGTGAATGGTGCAATGGTAGATGAACTTGAGATTAAATAGTGCTTTTCCTGTCTCTTTGACTTCTCAAAGCAGCTTTTACTCCGCAGGTCACAATCTACAAATTCACACCCATTAGAGTTTCTATGTTAGTTGTCCATCAGTATCAACTCACACATTCACGCCCTTTCAAACCCATTAACACTCAACTGATGCAGCAACTGGGACATGGGCAACAAAAAACTAGGAAGTTGATGAATGCTCAAATTCAGCCACACTCAAGCCACAAGTGGCCAGTTGCCTCATTACCTCCGCCAAGGAGGTTATGTTTATGCTGGTGTATGTCTGTTTGTTTGTTAGCAAGATTACGCAAAAACTACTGAACGGGAGATGTTGGTAATGGCCCAACTAAAAAATGATTAGATTGTGGTGGTGATCCAGATAACAGCCATTAGACAATGATCATTTTTGAACAATAGCTGTTTAACTAATAACAATATCAACATGATTCTGAGTGCTTGGTGTGGGTTTTCAGGGTAAGGAATCATATTATGATGCTAACTTTATCGTGGAACTATTGCATATAAATGTAACAGCAATATGTCAGCTACCTTGGTGGAGGTTTCACTCTCTGAGTGCTTTCTAGTTTCACATGTTTGGTTTAGATGGCTTCAACACCCAGCACATACAGATCTATGGTTCGCTTGGAAGTGAACTGAAACCCACGTTTTTAGGCAGACCAGAGTTTCACAGGAGCCTAAGTCAACTGAATTTTCCAAAAAAAGTGGATGAGAGTTCGTTTGGCCAGACTAAATGTGTTAGGTGTGAATGCAACCTTAGAGAGATCCCCATTATCAGAGGAGGCATTTTCTATCAAATATCTGCAGAGAATCAGTACCAGAAGCCATGTTGGCTGGGGATTATTGATTTTTTTTTTTTTAATTTTCTTTGTTGAACACACACAGGAACACAGGCTGCTCTCTAACGCAACACGATACAGATTGTGAATCTGGTAGCACTGAAGTTTAGCTGAACCCTGATTCACAGTGTCACAATAAATCAGGTGGTTTCAGCTCTAAACCAGATCTGGGACTGGTGGAGCACATGTAAAATGACTAAAGAATGGCAGAGAGGAGACAATGGAGAACAATGGAAAGCATGGCTGTGGATGAAATGGAGAAATTTTGCAATATCCTTTAAATGAAAAGCATAAGTTTATAAAAAATACTGAAACACTCAACAGTAGGGTGGAGATATGTTACATTTAAAATGTGGAAATTAGAATTGTCAAAGTAATAACGACGCACAAGGATTTCCTTCAACAACCAGATAAACCGAAACACATTTCTGTGCATTACTACAAAAGTGTTGAAAACATTTACAGAGCAGTTAAAGTTTTTGACATTAACCAAACATGACTTCTTGAATTTAATTGGATGGTGTGAGTTTGTAGTAATGGTAGCATTGAGTGTGGAGTGTGTTTGTAGGTACACATGTTTCTGCTTTATTGTGAACTTTGCTGACCACAGTCTGAAGAACACACAACAGCTGGACTGAAACCAGGAAGCCAATAAAACTGAAACATGTTGATGGAGGGAGAGAGAGATGGGCTGAGATAGAAGACGAGAGCAAGACAAAGAGACAAATACTGACTGAAAGAACGACAGCAGGGCAGACTAACAGCAGGGTCTCTGTGGATAAGAAATGTTGTGTGAATTCACAAGTTTGATACTTACACCACCCAGGCAAATTCAGGTCTGTCATCAGAGCTTTTTAATGATCATTTTCCATTCCTGCATAGTCATCATTTATGTAACAGGACAGCAATACAGAGACATGAAATGACAGGAAAGAGAGTGAGCCTGACATGCAACAAACAGCGTCAGGACAGGAAAATGAAGTCCTGGGACACAAAGACTTTGAATGTGGGATGCCTGGCCTAGTAAATGAGCGTTAATTTTAATGCAAAGTGCTAAATACTATGTTGTGTACTGCTATTTAACAGATATAATCTTATTTTTTTCAAATTCCTTGAATGAGCCTTTAATGTCATGCCTATGAATTCTGCCTTTTATTTATTCCAGACAGAGGAAGAATTTAGCTCACTCGCAGTGACTAACAATGTTGAGGCTATGATTTCTCCGTGACATTTGAGAAAATGTTCTCCCTGGCTTTTATTCCAAGAGAAGGACAAACCATTTTGGGGTGTCAAGGTCAAGCTTGAATCAGCACTTGGTTAAATTAAACTAGTACAAAGGCTAGATACATGGGGGACTGCTCATCTGGCTTAACATAAAATAAAAGCGTTGAGAATTGTTGACTTAGAGTTTACTCTGTGTATTTAATTCATGACAATAAAATTAAAATGAAACAGATTTCCTTGGCAATGTATTCTTATTTCTATTCATTACATATTTTATTTGTTTTTCAAAGCATGGTTTCTAGCAAGCTGCTAACAAGGACTAAAAGATGGCTGTGGACCATGATGTAATCATTTATGATTATTTTTTTTAAACAATGATAAACCATAGGCACAGCCATGGGCACCATCTTGATCAGATTATTCGACAAAGATAGAAGTCTCAGACAAGAGGTTCTGAGTTGGAAGTGTGGGAGTTTTAGTTTTATAATCACTTGGTAACAACTTTATACCCTTGCTGTTTTGGCTTAAAGGTCCCATATGTTGCTTCTTTTCTGCAGTTTAACATGGATCCTTGATGTCTTCATGAAATGTCAGTAACATGCTTTGGTCCAAAAAGCCTATGAATAAAGCACAGCTGCATTCTTTCCATGCTCACATAACCCCTCTGTTCAGAACGGCTTGTTTTGAGGGCGGTCACCTTCATATGCTAAGGAGCCAGAGCAGAGCAGTGTACATATGGCAATTGACACTAGACCTGCAGCGTAACTCAAGCAAAGCAGCCACGCGCCGCTTACAGTCCTGAACACACACAAATCGCAAATTCATGCTGGATACCAGATAACGGCGAAGCTCTTTTACCCCAAACATCACAGGCTAATGCACAACATGCTAACCGCAGCCTAGTCACCGCAGTGGGACACAGCTGCGACTTAGCCTACCTTTCGGGCTAACGTTAGCAGAAACGGAGAGGTAATGGGGTGGGTAAAGGACTGATTATATTCAGAAAACTGTTAAACTTCTCTTGACTAATGCAAAAATGCTCCTACTTCGAAGTTTACCCTTCAGACTTCAACAAGTAAGGTTAACATTGACAAACATGTGAAGCTACCTCTGGTGCATTCCCCCCTGCTGTTAGCATTAGTTCATGGCAACGAGCAAAATAAATACTGCACAGCATTAAAATACTCACATTTCCATTCTCAGGTTTGACGATGGATTGTTGGTACTGAACCTGGATTCAGGAGAAGTCTAGTTGCCAGTCCTGTGTTGAACTGACTGAAGTTGAAGAAGCAGTCGGACGTGAAGTGACTGGCACATACGTACAGGTTTTAGCCGACTGTAGCTGCTCATTCCCTTCAAAAATAAAATTAATTCACTGGGTCCTTTGGTCCTCTGAGGCTGGTAGCCTATATGATAGATAAATGTAGCTGTTTACAGCCAACAACTGAGCAGTGATAGCTTCTGACCTTAGATATGCTGAACACCAATCTCTCGCTAAGAATGTAAACAATATGGCTGCACTTCGCACAGGAATATCTCCAGTCAGGTGGGGATACTCAGGTAGACAAGTCAGGTTAGGCTTATGCAAATGAAAATATACTGTTATGTACCAGTACTGTATATCCACAGACTCAACAGCTCGCCACATGCCATGAGTTTACATTTATGCAGCCTGCTAAATACAGGTTGTGTTGTCGATAATTACATTTTGTGGGTGGGGGGGAAGGCCAAATATCCAAAAATGTGTTCAAAGGCTTTAAAAAGTGGTTTTTGCATAATATGTCCCCTTTAGGCTTAAACAGTCATGAAAGTAAGGTTAATTTGTGAAGATTATCATGATGAGCAAAACATATAAGTTTCTTAAGTTTTTGTTTGATTAGCTTATTGTCAGTAATAATCCAAAAATACAGTGAAATATTCCGTTGGCTTTTGGTCAAGAGAACCAGTGTTATGATAACTTCTGCGTTGGCCTACAAAAACATGTCATCTGTTCATTACTGTATAGCCCATAAATACTGGTCGTTTGGTTATGTTACAAAGCTCCGAAATCACTCTGGTCACATGACCTCACCCCCTTGTATTGTCCTCATTTACTACATTCA
Organism: Cetoscarus ocellatus; assembly: GCA_037902135.1. NCBI lineage: Eukaryota > Metazoa > Chordata > Actinopteri > Labriformes > Labridae > Cetoscarus > Cetoscarus ocellatus. Next base: position 755,089 of record JBAMNC010000898.1, on the reverse strand, counting down.
CCAATTAATTCATTTTTATTATTAATAATAATTCAATTTTATAAATCGTAGAGTCTGTTCACAATCACTAATACCCCTGAAACCCCTCTATTCTCACCCTGTCTCACTGTGTTCGAGCTTCTATCACTTTAAGGCTTCCGTCCCTCTAGTTTGTGATGATTACTCAGTTCAGCACAGCACAACACCAAGTTTTTTTGTGGCTCTGCGTTCTGTCTTTAATCCGTACTCTTCATTGGGTTTGCTGCTTTAAATTAAGACGCTTGAACTACAGGCAGAACTAGAAAAGCACTTAGAGAGTGCAGACCTCCGCCAAGCAGCTCAGTTCCGGCAGTGGCTTTTCCACAACCCTTGTAAAAGACACAATTCTGGATCACCAGAATTATGGATCACCAGATCCAGAATCTAGGATCTAGGATCTAGTGCTAGGATCTGGACCAAACTCAGCACATACATGTAGGTTTTTATCCTGTATGAACACAACAAGTTTTGGGAACTTTACTTAATATATTGATTTTATATGAATTATTGAATCTCATCAAGGGATTTCCCATTATAAAGTTCAATGTTTTTTGTGACATCAATCTGGATTGGATCCAGATTAAATTTACCTCGATGATAGAAACACAGACCTCATATTATGCTTTAAAATTGTAAGTGAATCTGTCAAAAAAAATGGCAGAGATTCCATCCAATGTTAACTAATGAGATTTTGTTTTTTAATTTGGGGATTTTTTTATCCAGACAAATATACACATCACCACCAAAACTTAATTATTTATAAGTTGGGCCATGAGCAACATCTCCTGAAAATTTCAGCAAAATCCGCTGAGTAGTTTAGTAGTAAGGTTACATCAAGTTCGGAATCTTACTAATAAACAAACAAACATAAGCCAACAATAACCTCCTTGGTGGAAGTAATGATGGCTGGACGTCCCTCTGGTAGGTCTTATTGGAGGAGATGGGGAAATCAGCTGATGGAGCTATTCACCAATGGAGTTTTGTGCATAGTATCAAATAAAGGAGACATTTAAAACACACTAGAAGGCTTATACCTACCTCTTCAATACATTTACACTTAACGGAGACAAATATGGTAGGGACGCATTTGTGGTCTGGGTGCCCAAGAGTTTGTCACTACCATAAATTCTTATTCTCAGTATGACTATTATTGATTATACAAAATTATCACCACAATCATACAGACATGAGGACCCTCCTGAAAATGAGATGTTGCATCTCAAGAGGCTAACCACTAATAAATTTCATATCAGCAGAAACAAATATGATAACGACAGGTCTATGATTGGTCCATGGATCTGTCACTAACTTTAGTTCTTACTTTAGTCCGCTTGTCTCCACTTACTTCCCTTCCTTCGCCCACCACAGCATAGTGTGGATGGTTGTTCATCATGATACTGGGGTCCACATTCAAGATTTACTGCAGAAGGTTTTTTTCTTGCTGCCATCATGAAGGATTCCTGATGGCTATTGGATTCACACTGGGTGTCATATATATATATATTTTTATATATATGTTTATGTGAATTTTATATATGTATATATGTATCTATGCTTATATGTGTATCCATAAAATGAACAACACTTGTTTTGAATTGGTGCTATACAAATAAAGATTGATTGATTGATTATACAACTCAAAGAGCATCATATGACCTGTTCAATATTTTGCAGTCATTTAACAAGAATTTTCCCCAATGAAAGGTCCATAGTCTTAATCATGATAATATATTTTGACCAAAGCATGGCACAGACATTTTACATAGACCACAAGGGACTGTGTCAAAAGGTTGAAAGTGGCCCATAACATGCCGCCTTAAAATATTTAGTAAAAGAATCTTGAACATTTTTTAGTTTAAAAACAAATGAATCACCATCCGTCACTCAACAATACATGCTAATGTCAACATGGAGCCCCACCATAAAACATGAACAGGAAAACATACACACTGACTGTTGCATTCTGGTTTATTTCAAAGACAAAGTGTTTAAAATGTTGACGGTGTGAGCAGTAAAAATAACGAAAGGAAAGACTGAAACAGAACGTGTTAAAAACAAGAGGAGGGGAAAGACTGGCAACAAGTGGGAAACCTCTGGTAAATGCGTCAGCCTGGAAGGTGACACCTTTGGACCAATGAAAGTTTCCACTACACAGACACACACACACCTACACACACCTACATATACACATGTGTTTGGGTTGCCATGTGTTTGTCAAGCAGTTTGAAAGGTGTGTGTCGTTTGAGAGGAGGGGTGGACTGGGGTGAGCAAAGACGAGGTGACTGTTTGTGGTGTTGGGTGGGGATAGGCGGCGGCATGCATGGGTGTGTATGACTGTGTGTGTGTGTGTGTATAGGAGGGTGTGTGTAGGGGTGTGTAGGGGTGTGGTATGTCAAAGTGTGTGTTTATGTACTGGTGGCATGCAGCATTTGTCGTCTGTGCATAAACAGGAGTGTGTCAGTGGTAGCTAAAGTGAGGATGATGTCATGGGTATTTTTCCAACATGCGCATGTGTGTTTGGATTTGCAGCGTCACTTCAGCTCCCTTGTTCTCCTGTTTTTTTTTTGTGCAAGCCAAACTCTGAACTAAAATAGCCCAAGTACATTTCTCTCTTTCTATTTGGAAGAAAGAAATCATTATTGGTTGACTGCAGGTCACAATATGCTACATGTAAAATGAACTTATGTTCTAAGCACTGTATGTGATCGAACACCTTTAGGCATGTGCCCAGGCTTAATGTTAACCCTTCCTTTAACAGTTCGCTTATCGATAGGTATGTACCTGGAATTATTTGGTAATTACACTGAAAATAAGGCAGTAATTACAAAGAAGGTACAGCAGAAATTACAAGAAAATAATATTTAATATCACCATTATTTTCAGCTAACTACCATGTAGTTCTGACTGGTTTGGATGGTAATATTTATTTCCCATGACTGCGTCTTTCATTGTAATGGTGCCACACATTGATAGCCGCACTGTGAGGGCCCACGCACTTGAATTATATTGCCTCTAGTTTATGTTTTTAAAGTCCTGCTTTTCATTTATCTTTGAATATTTAACTGTCTAGCTTTATTGTTGTCTTAATGTGGTTGACTCTTATTAAAAAAAAAAAAAAAAACAAAACATTATTGATTGAATTCTAACTAGGGCTGGAACGATTCCTTGAGTATTTCAAGTTTTCCGACTACAAAAAAGCCTTGAGACAAATGATTTGCCTCGAGGCTTCGTTTACATGAGGACCACTTTACAGTGCACTGTGTTTGACACGGATGGTCATTTCTGTAGCGCAATGCACTTGCTGCTTCCGCTGCTGATCTGCCACCATAACATAGATGTGAGGCACGGATTGCAGAGTCATGCAGGAAGAGAGGGGCAGAAAGAAGAGAGTCGACAGAAGAAAGTGTGGGATCACTGCAAGTTGAAACAAAAAGAATAGACACACTGCAGTGTGTCTATTGTAAAAGGATTTAGCTTAGCATAATAGCTCTCCGTCAATGCTGCAGCACCTCAACAGTAAACATCTGGTCTATGCATCAAGTCCGCAGACTGGACACAAGATAACACTTGCGATACGTTAGCAGAAGCAGTTAACAGAAATCAATGTGATTAATTATTGAGATTATGTCTAGTAAATAACATACTTTGATTATGGCTCTGTGTAAAGTTTGGTTCAAATTGTAATCAACGCGGTGCCTACTTGCCTTGTATTCTGTGTATTATGTGCACGTACTTCTAACATCCAATAAATTTCCTTTTAATTTGATTGCAGTGAGTGGAACAGAAAATACTGACAGTGAGTAGATTAGGCAGGTGTAGGGCATCCTTTCATATACTGAATGAATGTGCATTAGCTAGTTGAATTATCTTAGAATCTAACTATTTGGGCCTTGCAATAAAATATGATAAATTAGATCCTCAGTATGGAAATTAGCATCATTACAGTAGTGAATGCAAAAACACAGCAAAAAGAGATAATGATTAATACAAACAAATATTACTAACAATATAAAGATAACCAAATTAAAAAATGTACCAGAAAAGGTAATTCTAAAAATCATGTCCTGGTTGCTCGAAATAATCTGCAGACTTTGTTGTGAGCAGTTTCATGAAGGAACTACTTTTTTCCAAAAGATAATAATAATATGTGGTTTTGGGATCCTGTTACGCCATAAACTGTTCAAAAATGAAATAATCAATTGTTCATTTAAGAGACATTGCTTATTTTCTGTTCTGTATGTTACTAATGCTTTTCAATAAAGTCAAAGTGATTCAATGTAAATACTGCAGCATGTGCAATGCATCTTTTATCCAATTATTCGATAAATCCCCAAAATAATCAATAGAATACTTGATTACATAAAAACTGACACCTGCAGATCTGTTTCTAAACAAACTCCTTATTATAATGTGGCTTTGTTTTCATGCCAGCCATTTTGCATTTCATATCAGTGTGTAAATTAGCAGGTATTTGGCTGATTTTAAAATGGTAATTTATCAGGGATTATTGAATAATATCACTGGTGGTAAGAAAGTAGGGAGTAATCTATCATAGATTATAAGGTAATTTTGTTGTGGCCATAACAACATATGAGAGTTTCTTTTACAGTACAGTTTCTGTTACTTACATGTTACTTAGCCAAACTTGTGGTCATTCATTTGTGGCCTTCTTTCCAGGCAATTTCAGCTGTGCTTTCTATGTAATTACCTTCTTATCATAGTGGTATTATAAATTACCATTCCCATTTATTTCCATTTATATTGCCATTTATAATGACTAATTACCAGGAATATACCTGGTAATTCACATTGTGGTAGTGGAGTTTTCCAAGTAATTTCTGCCGTACTTTCTAAATTTTGTGTACTCAATGTCTGTAACCAGACAGATCTATCTTGCCAAGCTCCAATCTACAATAATTGTCAGCCACCCAATCAGTGTCTGTTAAATCAGTAAGAGGAGGGAGCTACAAGCGTGACGACAGCAGGGAGTGACTGTACGTTTTCAATAGGAAGGTTTATTTTGCTCTGCTTCCGGCATGTGGGAGAAAGTTTGTTCTACAAAGTGGCTCATGTTTTGTACTTTACTCTGTGGCAGTAGCGCCTGCCTACTACATTATCTGACTGATTCATAATAAATATGATTGACATAAGGATCATCCAATCACCTGCTGGATATGCTTTTGAAAGGTTCTGCCCATTCTCAAACACTTTCTATGAACTGTTACCCATATAGACTCATTAAATATATTGTACAGTCCATCATGGTGATTCAGGTCGATACACAGGCTGAAACAAAAGGAAAAATAAAGTCATGTTTTCCCGAAGAGTGTAGAAGTGTAAACTCTCCTTCCCTTCATTGATGTAATCCTGATGCTGCTCCTGCTGAGAGAGTCAATGTCTGGTTGTTTGCTTAGAAAGCCTTTAATGAAACCGACAAATCCTAGAGACCAATATAGATCAAAACAAGGTGCTGAGAGCTTAAGCAGTGCTTGGTGGTCTGACTATTAGATAATTGTTTTGTTTGTTGAGACAAGCTCACTTTAAACCATGCAGTGCATCACTCTCTCCAATCAGAAGCCAAGCTTGATCGCCCATCAATGATCTTTCCCCACTTCCTCTCTTTTTATAAATATAAACTAACAATCCATGCAGGTCATAAAAAGAAGGGGATCTTCTGTTCAAAAGATAGCAGATGTTCAGCATTATCACTACAGGGGCTGTGTGCTATTCATGATGAACCCAATTAAAATGAGCAACAAAAGGCGATGGGTGAACAAAAGCTGTCCTATCAAAATTGTGGCATGAAACATTGTTATGACGAGCAAATAGAATATAAGATAAGAAACAGGCACAAATGTTACCCTTTCAGGAAAGAGGTGTGCTGAGTTGGAGAAAAACTTGTTGGTGTCAGGTCTAAACTTTGCCTTGGCAGATACTCAGGAGCAGAGACATCACTCAGGACATTAAAACATAAAAGAGGTCTGCAGGGTCTACTGGAATTAAAAAAAAGTGCAAGTGCACTGGTTTTGTAAATTTTTGCAAATTTAGCATTTGTAAAAGATACGTTGTTGCAAAAATTTCTGAAGAAAAATAAGCAAGTGATGAAAATGTACAAAAAACAGGTCAGCCAAAGAAGAGTGAAATTTAAAAATTCCGTAGACTGATAATTTAACAAGCCAGATTATTACCTCCACCAAGGAGGCTATGTTTTATGTTTGTGTGTTTTTTGTCTTTTTGTTTGTTTGTTAGCAGGATTATACAAAAACTACTGCACAGATTTTCAGGGGATGTTGGTAATGGCCCAACTTAAAAGTGATTAGATTCTGGTGGTGGTCCAGATAACCGCCATTAGCGAACAATTGCTCAATAACTGTTTAACTAATAATGATATCAACATGATTCTGAGTGCTAGGTGTGGGTTTTCATGGTCAAGGAATCATATTATGATGATAACTTATTCATGGAACTGTTGCTTATTGACATAACAGCAATATGTGAGCTACCTTGGCGGAGGTTTGCTTTCTAGTTCTTATAGATATTTCAATGTGTTAATGACACCTTAATCCAAACCTGCCAGCACAACGACTGGTCTTAATAAGACTGTAAAAGGTGCTCTCTTAACTCTTCCCTTCAATCATATCGACATTATTAATAGAAGAACCTGTCATATCACAGTTTTATCATTTGACAGGCACCGTGGATTTCACAAAGAAAACTGCATTACTTAAAATGCTGTGTAAATGTGTTACTCTTAGCTACTGTGGGTGCAGGTCTCTTTTGTGCTGCTGGCATGGCACCTCCAGTCCGCTGCCTGTAAAGCTGTCAGTAGGGACCACAGACCCAGGAGGTGCCCAGCACTGAGCCTGTTAAAAGTCCACACATCACCCTGCTGCTTTTGTTGCTGAAAAACACAGTGTTTACATGTTTCAGGGCATGTGGTCGGGGTGAAAAGGGGGAATTAAAGGAAAGAGTAGAAGGAGGGGTCTTGGAGGAGTACATGTTGGATATAATGTTGCTAATACCTTTTAAAGCCATGGATCATTGCTGATCCTGTTTCTGAAATAGAAATAGGTCCTGTTAGCTGTTTACTGCGGAGTGCTTAAGCAGAAAACTCCACATTATGAGGTCATTACCTGAGGTTTCTATCATTCACTCTGACAGGTCATATTTCTCTCAGAGTATAATTGTGTCTGCCTGCAGCTAATTATTTGTGTAAACCTGAGCAGGCTACTGCTGCTGGGTTTAATGGGATATATTAGTTATTTTAAATGACATTGAGCGCAGCAGGGAAACAGTAACAGGTAGTTAAAAAGGCTGATGGTGAGTGTGTGTTTGTGATGGTATAGAATACGCTTCATAGAAATGCCACACAGGAATAAGAACTCACAAAAGTTAAGATATATTTGTTATTTAAACAATAATGGGAAAATGCTTTTCTAATCAATACTTGGAGCTGCTCTTTGGTATGTAATTAAAATTAATTGTCAAACAACTTTACAACTTAAATGTTTTACTGCATACAGAAGGTTCGTATAACAATGCCACCATGAGGCAGTATATAATACAATTTGAGCGCGTGTTCACTGACAATAACCTGCTACATTAGCTGCTGTTGCTGGTACAATTACTTAATGAAGCTATATCATATATATATATTTTGTATAAGGCATGTTGCAGGTTTCGGGGGAATGTGTTGAAATACCTCAGAAACATGCCTTCATCAAGAATAAAATGAAAGAACAAGATGCTCCTGAGATTACAATGGATGCAATAAAACTTCAAATAAAACACTGTTATTCTTCAATACATTGAATTTTGTATGCGCTCATGTAGTTTTGGCTGAAACTTTTCCCCTTTCTTGTGGCCGTGGTATTTTATGTTTTTAAGAACTTACTGCAGATGTTTCCCTGAGATATTTATGGTACAGAGACGGACTTTAATTCATCTGCACATTATGTATGACTCATATTAATGTATTACCTAATGCAAGTCAATAAATTATGCTGCTTTTATTGCCGAGGCGTAATTATAATAATATTTATTTTCTGCAATAAATGGTAAAGATGAAGAAAAGACATCATCAACTAACAACAACAATTCATTTCAATCTTCATTGGGCCCGTCTCACTCGACTCCTCTTGTCTGAGTTTAACTTGCCAATCTGTATCTCCATCATTTTCTGTTGAAGCCAAAACTCCAGAAAACCCTGACATAATTAGGGTTGCAAAGGGGTGGAAAATTTCCAGTAAATTTCCTGAAACTTTCATGGGAAGCTAAGCTGGGGATTTTTGGAAATATTCCAACTGTCTATGGAAGTTATGGGAATTTTAAGGAAACTGATGAGAATTTATAGGAATTGACTTGGAATTGTGAGGAATTTCAATGAATTGCATCGTATCCAAACATAAATGTATATGTTTTGTTTAGTCATAGGCAGACATCCATGTAAAATAATACAATTAAAAACACATCATTTTACAACAAATTTATTTGTAAGTACAACTTTATCATGTTTTAATTATCTTATTGAACCATTAATGTCAGTTTTACTTTATTTATTGTACCCAGCCTAAAATGTGTCCTAAATGGTCCAGGGTCCTTCAATTATCTGTGCAAGTGATGGAGGAATGCACAGACGTACCCTCAGTGCCCATGCAGTAAGCAGTGTGCATGTGATTGAGGAATAGCAGAGATTTTTTCCAGTACACTTGGATGAAATCTGGTTGGTTTAGTCAAGATTATGCTGAAATATATTTTCTCATTTATGTCCCTGTTTAGGGCCAACCCTCAATTTTGTATATTCCAGGATGACTTTGTTAATTAATATTTCAGTAGTAACACAGTTGTTGCAAACTTAGACATAAACCAGGACTTTCAGGTGTTCATGAGCTTTTATTAAAAATTAACTTTTCACAGAAAATATGGAAACACAAGCGCATAAACTCAGTGAGTCAGCAGACATCGTACATCTCTGGTCTGGTGAATGTCGCATGTTGTCAATGCTCTTGCTTATTGACAAATGATGGAATAAATATTTATTATTAATGTTTTAATAAATATTTACATGCTCGACTTTCACACACTCCCCAAACATCTTCTGCACACGATCACTTTGTATTTCAGACAAGTTTAACTGTTTTAGATGTGATTCTACTTTTGACATTTGACACGCGCCAATGTAGTTGAGTAAAAAACAGAAAAAACACAAACCATCCATCATTAAGACTTAAATAATGAGTTCCACTCTGAGAATTATTATTGGATCCAGTAAGAACTCATAATTTTGTGTTCTCTAAGGAGAATCATTTATTTAATGTATTTCAGACCATCAGTCATATTGTCAGTCAGAGCTTCTTGTTCCAAAATGTGAGCAACTGAATTTGGATAAAATATCTTACGTAAACTAAAAACCTAAAAACACATTCAGAGGTAAAGTCACATTATAGGGAGCATGTGAAAGGCTGTAGATTTGTTGGTTTTTGAGTTGTGGTTTGGTACAGAGCAGAGGTGAAGTCAGATAGACAGTCTGCAGACCCATTCACAGCACCACAGAGCCGCGTGTCCGTGCCAACCAGACTCAGACCTGGCATCGACCTGGAGAAAGACCCGAGCAGTCCACTTTCATGTTGTTCTCACAGGCTTAGCTCCCACTTTACAGCAAGACATTAACAGTCATTACCACTGCAGCATGAAGCGATGCCTGTACGTGTTTGTGGATTTTATGTTCAGTTCATCTTTTATTTCACTGTAGTGCATCGCTTCATGTGCAGCTGAAACGCTCGCCACGTGGGGAGGTTTCCATTAAGTTCAGGCGATGCGCCAGTTCAAATGCAGCAGGCTTTGACACGCTGTAAACACACATATGCTCAAGAAAACTGGAACATGGCTGTGAAGGAGTTCAGACAACACGTCTAAATGGTATCAGGGTTTTTGTGTTCAGTTATTAATTTCATGATCAATCTTATGTGAGTTGAGACTCCTGACAGGCATTTAGGCTCACATGTGCCATCCCCTAAACCTTTGACCATCATGTTACCCCTGTGGTTGTGTGTAGCATGGAAATAATTAAAGCCCCTTGGAAGTAAGGCAAAAGTATTTGAACGGATAGGCCAAGATTTTTTTTCTTTTCATGTCTTGCCTCAGTCCCGAGTCCATGACTAGCAGATAGACACCATTCTTTCGACTGTGCATCCTGTCACAAGGAAAAGACGGGCAAAGCTCACCCACCGCTAATTAGCTTAGCTCAAACACTGGGAGTCAATGGGAAGTGTTATCATCAGATAAACTCTTCAGCAAGTCTAAACTGTCCTGTGTGCTTGTTGTGAAATCTGCAGGCAATTTGCATTAATGAATGGCTCACAAACGAACAGCTCACTCATAACTGCAAGTCGGTTCTCTTCAATCACTTAAAAGAGCTGTTCAAAAGACTTGAGTCGTTTGCGAACGTCACATCTCTGGCGCAACCCACAGCTGAAGTAGGTCAACAAAACAAAGCCCCTGTTTACAAGTAGAAGACGATAATATGATGATAGTAGAAGATAACATAACATAATGCGGTAAAAAAAAACCGAGTCACAACAAGCACACAGGACCATTTAGAGCTGCTGAAGAGTTTATCTGATGACTGTAGGCAAAGACTGGCTAGCTATACCCATTGACTCCCAGTGTTTGAGCTCAGCTAACTAGCAGTGGGCAAGCTCTGGCCGTTCCTTCCCAGTTACTGCACACACAGTTGAAAGAAAGGTGTCTATCTGCTTGTCATGGACTCGGGAGTGAGGCAAGACACGAAAAGACAAAAAAGTTGGCATATCCCTTTAGAGCAGAGGGTCTCAACTGGTGGGTTGGGCTCAAAACAAGGTCAGATCGAACATTAGAACGAGCAGCTCTCCAGGGACTCGAGACCTTATTAAGGCTCAGTGGGCTAAATTAATTTTGTTCATTTAATACACTCATTTTTTGTTAAATGATAAACTGAAACCTCATATTTTCAATCCATGAATGAAACGTGAGCAACGGTTAATATAAGGTTTTGGATAATCATTCATTTTTTGAAAGACAGCAGCTGAATTTGACTGAGACTACGTCCACATGAAGGCAGGTGTTATTTCCTCCTCCATTTTTAGAAATATTAAATAACTATATCAATGCACTGGTCAATGCAGTTTATTACCTTGTAATTATGTCCATGATATGCCTCTTTTTTGCACCTTCTTTGCAAAAACAGTTTCATTTTCAGGTTTGTTCCCACCACCACGTCTGACTGGTGTTCTGGTTTAACTTGTGGCTGTTATCTGGTGATCGCAGGCATGCTGGGTAAATATGTCGTTGTTTTATTTCAATTTTGGACATATCTGACATATCTGATGCAGCGTTTATATGCCTAAGTATGAAGCCCTGTAGTGACTGAAACTCTGTTTTAGTGTGAATTTGCATTTTATTCAAAATGAGACTGATGTTCCCTTGGTATGTATCCTTGCCTTGGCAGAAATTTGTGCTGTCTAAGCTCCTGTGGTTACTTCCACCAAGGAGGTTATGTTTTTGCCGTTGTATCTTTGTCTATTTTTTAGCAAGATTACGCAAACACTACTCGACGGATTTTGTTGAAATTTTCAGGAGATGTTATTAATGACCCAACTAAAAAGGATTAGATTTTGGTGGTGATTCAGATAACCGCCATTGGCAAACAATTGTTTTTGCTCAATAACTGTCTGACTAATAACAATATCAACTTGATTCCAAGTGCTAGGTGTTGGTTTTCAGGGTCAAGGAATAATATACGATGCTAACTTTATCATGGAATTGTTGCTTATAAATGTAACAGCTGTATGTGAGCTATCTTGGTGGAGGTTTTCACTCTCCAAGTGCTATCTAGTTTAAATTATAGCCATCTTCATGAATAAACTTTTTTTTCTTAGAGCCTCCTCTTGTATCAGTGAAAAGTTGAACTCCCCCTGGACCTAGATGACAAATGTGACCTGTGCTTTGCAAAATAAACATCAAATTTAATTGTTAAATAAATAAATCACGATAAAATGGGCCTACACACAGGTTCTTGCGTAAAACTTCATAATAATAGTGTGTGTTCAGTGTGTAAAATTGTTTTAATTGATATACTGCATATAACCTAAATGATGACAGCCTCAGTGCTGCATTTCAGGTTGGAAACCAGGGCTTTAAGGTATTATGAATGTTTTTACGCAACTCTGATTTGTTTTGAGTGTCCCATGTGCATGTTGGAGACAGTTAATAAAAGAATTACGTTTGTTTGCATTACTCATTAATTCTTAACTTGAGGAGCATCATTTCTGTGCACTTACCCGCCTGAGTCAGAAATCCTGGCATAGGAGTAGAAGATGGATGGAGGGAAGATTGCAGCCAAAATGAGCCGCCTGCAGGAGAGATAATCAGAACTACTGCTTCCAATCTACTGAGTACTACTTGTTTTTGTGTGTGTGGGCAGAGCTGGACCAATTGTTGCATTTTCCAACTTCATTAAGAGGCAGAGCCAACTGTTACATAATACAGACTCGTGAGGCAACAGAGTGATGAAAAGAAACATATGAATGTGCACAGAAAAAGTCCCTCTTACTTCTGCAATCAACTTGTAAATTATACTTACACACATGCTTGCACACATACAAACAAAAGTCCAGTAAAGATGGGACAATGTGTTAAAAGTTAATCAAAACAGAATACAATGATTTGCAAACTCTTTTTTGACCTTTATTGAATTGATTTCACTACAAAGACAAGGGGCTTTAATTTCCTGGCGCAACTCAGGGTGGCGCAGCCTGGCACCCCGTGCAGTGGTAATTTGGCTGACAGGCGCGCTGTGCACACACGTCACCAAAACCTCACAGGCAGGTGTCCAGAGTGTCAGGCACATTTAAATGCAATAAACAATCACAACAACCACTATTTAATGTAACCGTCTGAACCAGCATATACATTTGTATCTATATTAATTGTCCCGTCACATCTGATGTCAGATCAGAGACGTTTGTCATAACTAACGAGTTCATATCTCTCAAGCCAACCACAAACAGCCACATCATCCGATATGGAGTATCCGGCTTGTCTCATCTCATGAAATTCAAAAGAAAAGAAAAAAGAGAGAGACGCTCCCTGAATAAATGTAAGTCACTCGGTGTCTTAAGGATTTACCTGTGATTGCCCATATTTCTCTGTTTTAATCTTTATTTGTAACGTGATCTAAAAAGATTGAGTACATTATTGCAAGGAGGATGAGGAGGAGATATATTTTCACCAAAGGTTCTGCTATTTGGCGATGACAGACCAGGAATGCAGGTGGATCACAAGCATGATGAATGGATTAGCCTGCTGCTGTGTTTAAATGTAATTATCACTTAATTTTGTACTCCTTTTTATGACACAGGGACAGATCACATCTGTCCCGCAAGGTTGTCCACACGGTGACACGATGCGCGGCCCAGTGGCCCCTGCGCTCTCCCAGTTGCTGCAAAAGTGACAGCAGCTCTGACCTTCTTCTCCACCGGGGTGAAATTGTCACTGCGCCTCGCCCGTAGCGCATTTAAAGGTGAGGAGAGGCGTTCATTTGATTGGTGAAGATTACACTCGGCTGTGCTAAACCCACTCATGCCTTCTCTCCTCCCTCTCTGCTACTTGTGCCGGTAGGAGGGACGGAGGTGTGGGTGCGCCTCCCTGCGCCAGACTGAGCCATGCACGAAAGTTGCAAAATGCTCTGGACACACCCCGTTGGCGCGGCGCAGGGCAGGTGCCCCCCGCCTGCGCCTGGTCTAGGAAATTAGAGCCCATGATATTTAATGTTCACACTGACAAATTGTGATTTTTTTTTTCTTTTTTTTTGCAAATATTCATTCGTTTCAGCTTTTTGGAAAACATGTTCCAAAAACGCTAGGACAACAGCATTTCCTCCAGTGTGTTATATCACCTTTCCTTTCAACAATACTCAATAAGCATTTGGGAATTGAGGACACTAATTGTTTTGTAGGTGGAATTCTTTCCCCTTCTTGCTTGATGTACGGCTTTATATTCTTACCAGTCTGGGTTCTATATTGTCTTATTTCTTGCTTTATCATGTGCCACACATTTTTGCTTTGCAATGGTTGAGTTTGGAACAGTTTTAACAGACAATGCTTTTCTGAAGTGTTCCTGAGCCCAGGTGATACAGCAGGGATCATCAACTACATCTGTACAGGGCCAGTCTTTTTCTTGACAAGTGCTTTGGATGCCAGATTGAAAAAACAATAATTTATTTTAATATAATTAACATGACATTAGGAAAGGATTTTTATTTTTTGATTTGTATCAACTACGTGTTAGCCTTTTAAAGTGAGAAAAGTCCCCATTACCCAGACAGTCACATGAGGAAATTTAGACTTTTTCCTGGGTTGTCATATTTTCAGTTTCAATGACCATTACAGTTATTTCATATACAGATGCAGCCAAATAAAACTTCACATCTTTCCCTGACAGGATCTTGGCTGGTCCATGGCAGGTCCTTGATGAGGCCTGCCCTCTCTGAAAGTTTTAAATTGTAAATTTCAGGCCATGTTTGTGTTCATTTGTGGTGTCAAGATTCCTCTCTGTTAATTTGGCAGATCATGACCAAGGGAAAGGCCGAAGCCATACGGAAGCACCATCTCGCGGAGACACCCTGCAAATGCATGACTGAGCAAGTTTTCAGAGGGATCTAGGCACTTGGAAATTGGCTGGTAATTAGCTGGAAGTTGGCAGGCCACTGGCAGGGAGGGGAAAATTGAGGCAGCTCAATCTATAGTTATTCTCAGGGTTGAGTGTTGACTTACATTGACTGACAGGTGGATTTCTGTACAGCAGATCAAACATTAAGTCAATCATGTTGAAACTGTTCCAATCACAGTTTTTTAAAGGGTTGTATTAATGGTTGAAGGTATGAAAAAAAGCTACCCTTAAAAATCAAACTACTCTTACCCTACACATTGTCTGAATTTGATAATACCTGGGCTGCCAGTTGATGATCACTGCTTTACAGAATGATGTCTCCTGAGGGATTAAAGGTCCCAGGCATTCAGTGTTGGTGTCGTTCTTGCTGCTAACATGCAGAGATTTCCCTGAATTTTCTGAATCTTTTGACATTAATATAGACTGTAGATGATGAAATGTGTAACTTCCTTACAATGGCACATCGAGAAAAGTTTTTCTTAAACTGTTGGATTATTTACTCACACAGTTGTTCAAAAGTGGTGAACCTCAGCCCATCCTTGCCTTTCAGCAATGCTCCTCTTATACCCAATCCTGAAACTCACCTGTTTCCAATAAACCGGTTCACCTGTGGGATGTTCCAGACAGGTGTTTTTCGAGCATTCCTCAACTTTCCCAGTCTTTTGTTCCCCCTGTCTCAGCTTTTTGGAAAGTGTTGCAGGCATCAGTTTCAAACTGAGTGAATATTTGCAACAAAACAATTAAGTTGATCAGTTTGAACATTAAGTATCTTGTCTTTGTAGTGTAGTTAATTGAGCATAAGCGGAAAAGTATTTGCTAACCATTGTTCTCTGTTCTTATTAACATTTAACATTATGTTCCAACTTCATTGAAAATGGGATTTGTACTTAGACGCACCCGTCCAGACACACACATGCACCGGCAGAGCAATAACACTGTCATCGTCAGCAGTGAGACAGCAGGTCTGCAGCCCTGCCACTGTCTGTCTGCCACCTTGTCATATAAACTTTTACAACACAGCCCCCTGGCACACTCCGGGTGTGGATGGATGTTCTTCATTGAGTGCACAGATGTGTGCATGTTCAAGTCTGCCCCAAAATTAAGACCATATAAACCTGTGTCTGTCAGTAGCATGTAATTGGTTATGCATGTACAAGTATGTGTGTGAGCGTGTGCGCAGCGAAACTGACAGTGTTATTGGACAGCTTAGGACAACGCAGGATGCTGAGTGACAGCTGGGTCAAAGATGTTTAAGGATGACAGGTAAGAATAAGAGACAGCTCTCTTTTAGTCTCATACATGTGTTGGAACTTGGCTCTAAAAAAATCAGTTGCAGAGTGAGAGGGGACTTGGCAGATGATATGAACTCCTGACCTGTTCATCTTGTATAATCCACAACTCTGCCACAGGAAATTAACTTTCAGAACATTTGAAATGATCCAAAGCCAACTCACAAATTAGATTTAAGCTGATAATCAAATGAGCATCCGGTGTAAACAAGGGGAAACTTTTCTCTGAAAGTTTTGATTGCTGCTTGCTTCAAAAGGACATTGGTGACAAAGACTGTACACAAGCAAAAACTGGAACATTGAAAAAGAAACTGTGAGATTAAATCTTGGTATAAAAAATGGCTTTGGATATAATGTTTCATGGAACTTTTTATGCATCTGGGCTTGGTTGCAATCCTCTTCTTGACCTTTTTAAAGTATTCAGAATAGATAAACTAGAAAGCACTTGGAGAGTGCAAACATCTGCCAAGGTAGCTCACATATTGCTGTTACATTTATAAGCAATAGTTCAATGATAAACTTTCCATCATAATATGATTCCTTGACCCTGAAATTCACACCTAGCACTCAGAATCATGTTGATATCATTATTAGTTAGAACATTATTGAGCAAAAAGGATTGTTCACTAATGGTTAACTGGATCAGCACCAACATCTAATAATTTTTAAGTTGGGCCATCACCAACATCTCCTGAAAATTTCAGCAACATCTGTTCAGTAGTTTTTGTGTAATCTTGCAAACAAACAGACAGACAGACAAACACACGCCAGCAAAAACATAACCTCCTTGGTGGAGGTAATAAAATCTTCCACAGACCTGGTTGATTCTTTATGAGCAGCCCATGTTTGTTAATCTTGCAGTGCAGCTGGATCTGCCTGAGTTCATGCCCTGTAAACAGGCAGATCCATCTTGACTCCAAGCTGGACTCAGGGCTCTAATTTCCTGGCGCAACTCAGGGTGGCACAGCCTGGCGCACCCCGCGCAGTGGTAATTTCGTCCAGCGCACCGCCGTGCACAGCCAATTTGGCAATTTGGTAGACCGGCTGCGCCGAGATGGGTGTGACGGCGCACCAGAGGGAGGTGTCGAAAGATTCAGCTTGGCGCAGTGACAATTTCGTGCCAAAAAACGGTGCGGAGGGTGCGCTGAAAGCCCGCCAGCTCCAACCTGGTCTATTCTCGGCGCAGACGAGGCGCACCCTGGGCAGTGGTAATTTGGCTGACAGGCGCGCTGTGCGCACACGTCACTGAAACCTCACAGGCAGGTATCCACAGTGTCAGGCACATTTCAATGCAATAAACAATCACAGCAACCACTATTTAATGTAACCGTCTGAACCACATATACATTTGTATCTATATTTATTGTCCCGTCACAGCTGATGTCAGATCAGAGATGTTTGTCATAACTAACAAGTTTACATCTCTCAAGCCAACCACAAACAGCCACATCTCATCCACATTCTCTCATCTCATGAAATTCAAAAGAAAAGAAAAAGAGAGAAACGCTCGCTAAATAAATGAAAGTCACTCGGTGTCATAAGGATTTACCTGTGATTGCCCATATTTCTGTGTTTAATCTTTATTCTTAACCTGATTTAAAAAGATGGAGTACATTATTGCAAGGAGGATGAGGAGGAGATATATTTTCACCAAAGGTTCTGCTATTTAGCGATGACAGACCAGGAATGCAGGTGGATCACAAGCATGATAAATGGATTAGCCTGCTGCTGTGTTTAAATGTTATTATCACTTAATTTTGTACTCCTAATATGACACAGGAACAGATTACATCTGTCCCGAGAGGTGGTCCACACAGTGACGCGCATCGTGTCCTCCTATGCGTGGCCTGGTGGCCCCTGCGCTCTCCCAGTTGTTGCAAAAGTGACAGCAGCTCTGACCTTCTTCTCCACCGGGGTGAAATTGTCACTGCGCCTCGCCCGCGGCGCATTTAAAGGCGAGGAGTGGCGTTCATTTGATTGGTGAAGATTACACTCGGCTGTGTTAAACCCACTCACGCCTTTTCTCCTCCCTCTCTGCTACTTGTGCCGCTGGGAGAGACAGAGGCGTGGTGCGCCTCCCTGCGCCAGACTGCGCCGTGCACGAAACTTGGAAAATGCCCTGGACACACCCCGTTGGTGTGGCGCAGCGCAGGGCAGGGCAGGTGCGCCCCGCCTACGCCTGGTCTACGAAATTAGAGCCCTCAATCTGTGAAGGCACTGCCCAGTCAGCATTCTTTACACAAAAAAGGTGGGAGCAATGCGTGTATTGACAGGAAAAACTATAGCTGCTGCATAGAGATAGCATAGATCCTGCCTATAATGAGGGATTTGTTTGGCAAAGTACAGGTCCAGCTGCTTTAATTTTCCCCTCCCAGCCAGCTGCCTGTTAACTTCCAGCTACCAGCCAATTACCAGCTATTGGGAGTCCCATTTCGCCTCTCTGGGGTGGTGCCTAAATTCCACTGAAAACAAACCCATTCAAGCATTTTTGCAGGTTGTCTCCATGAGTTGCCACTTCCTTTACCCAGATGTTTTCTATCTCTGTCTAAACAGGGATCCCCGTTGTCAGGGAAAACAGTGACCCGTGGTGCATTCACAGTACTCTACCAGATAATGGTTGTGCACGCACCTAGGAACAACAAGAACAACAGCTACCGAGTAACATGTGTGCTGCTAACTGTGCTAGGTTTGTCATCGCTCCTCCAACAAAATATGGATTTCCTGCATCAATACTCTGACCACCAGAGATGCATTTTGTACTGAGGACATTACAAACTTACATTGCCAACCTTTCCACTTCTGGTGACAATATTGTCCTGTAAACGGGCCCTGAGATGCCCTGTCAGACCTCCTGCCCCTTTAATGTAAATCCATGTGTCATTGGCATGAAAGTGAAAATAGAGATTATGATGTTGGATAATATTACGATAAGGAAGCATGTAAATAGAAAATTAGAGAGGACCTAAAATAGAACCTTGTGGTACACCACAGGCATTATGAGAGTTGGAAGATGAGGGGTTACCCATGGTGACTGAAAAGGCCCAGTCCAAAAGATAAGAATAATACCAACTAAGTGCAGTGCCAGGTCTTGAGCAATAAAAGTCCATGATCAACAGTATCAAAAGCAGCAGTTTAATCTAAAAGGATTAAAATAAGTAATCGTAATCAAACTCAAGCAGTCATCAAAAACAAATACATGAGCCATGTTCCTCAAGGCTCTGTGCTAGGTCCAATTCTCTTCTCCATTTATATGCTTCCCCTCGGTGATATCATGAGGAAATACTCCGTTAATTTTCATTGCTATGCTGATGATACTCAGCTGTATGTATCGATGAAGCCAGGTGAGACAAATCAGTTATCTAAACTAGATGCGTGTCTAAAGGACATTAGGACATGGATGGCCCAAAATTTTCTTCTCCTTAACTCAGACAAGACAGAGATCATTGTGCTGGGCCCTCGACACCTTAGAGAAACCTTTTCTAATGATTTAACTGCCCTAGATGGCATAAGCCTGACGCCAAGCACAACTGTTAGAAATCTTGGGGTTCTATTCGATCAGGATCTATCCTTTAACTGTCACATAAAGCAAATCTCAAAAACAGCCTTTTTTCATCTTCGTAACATCGCTAAAATTAGGCCTATCCTGTCCCACAGCGATGCTGAAAAGCTTGTCCATGCTTTTGTTACCTCTAGACTGGACTACTGTAATTCTCTTCTTTCAGGCTGTCCCAGTAAGTCGCTTAAGACGCTTCAGCTGGTCCAAAATGCTGCAGCACGTGTGCTGACTAGAACTAGGAGAAGAGACCATATTACTCCAGTATTAGCCTCTCTGCACTGGCTTCCCATTAAATATAGAATAGAATTCAAGATTCTTCTTCTCACCTATAAAGCTCTCAGTGGACAGGCACCAGTTTACCTCAAAGAGCTTGTAGTGCCGTACAACCCCTCTAGAACATTACGCTCCCAAAATGCTGGCCTGCTCGTGGTTCCATCAGTCTCTAGAAGTAGTATGGGAGGTAGAGCCTTCAGTTATCAGGCTCCTCTTCTCTGGAACCATTTACCGACCACGGTTCGGGAGGCAGACACCCTCTCTACCTTTAAGGCTAGACTTAAAACATTCCTCTTTGATAAAGCTTTCAGTTAGGGACCAGCTCATAGTCCATAGTTTAGACATATAGTTAAGATGCAATAGGCTTAGACTGCCGGGGGGATCTGGCACATTGGGCTCTATCCCTCTCTCTCTCACACTCTCTCTCCATATCTGCCTCTGCCCCTTTCTGTTTGCTCCTGTACTCGTCTCTGGCTCTTGTCTTTTAGGTTGCCTGGGATCCTTGGTGGAGACTGCCTGCTGCTGTGGAGTCACGAAGCCTCAATAACTACAATTACAGACATAACACATATTTGGCCATCTCACTCCAGTTCATAATCATTATAGCTGTTAATGTTGATATTAACATGATCTTTCTATCCATGGTTGATACATCTATAGTAACTATCTCTAGCTCCACATGGACATGAGATCCCTCCTGAGAATGAGGTGTCACATCTCAAGAGGTCTACCATTAATACATTTATACTTAACGGAGACAAATATGGTAGGGATGCACTTGTGGTCTGGGCACCCATGAGTTCATCACTACCATAAATTCTTACTTCCAGTAAGACTTTTATTGATTATACTTCTATAAAATTTTCACCACAACCACACAGACATGAGGACCCTCCTCTAATAAATTTGTTTGCAGCAGAAACAAATTTGACGACGACAGGTCTATGATTGGTCCATTGATCTGTCACTAGCTTTAGTTCTTACTTTAGTCCGCTTGTCTCCACTTACCTCCCTCCCTTTGCCCACACACCCAACACAGCATCGTGTGGATTTGCTGTTCATCATGAGACTGGGGTCCACATTCAAGATTTCCTGCTGCTTAACAGAAGGTTTTTTCTTGCCGCCATGATGGAGGGATTCATGATTGGCTATATGGATTCATGTTGGGTGTTGGATGTATATATTTGTATATATATGTATATGTGTATTTTTATATGTATATATGTATCTATGCATATATGTGTATCCATAATATGAAGAGCTTTGTGCTCTATTGTAAAGTGTCTTGAGATAACACTTGTTATGAATTGGCGCTATACAAATAAAGATTGATTGATTGATTGATTGAATTGAGGCAAAATATGGGCTCTCTAAAGAGGCCATTTTGAATGAATATGAAGGTGTGCCTCAAGTTTTTGGCTTGGTTTTAGATGAGACTTGGACAAAAATAATCTGAAAACCACTGCTGTGATGTCTTTAGCACAAGTTAGAACACATCAGGCTGACAAAGCATTGTTTGTGCTTATAAAATATTTGCCTTACAATAAATTGTGACTCAGGTGGGTTACAAAATGAAACAGCACTGCTTTACTTGAAGTACAAGAAATGTGGAGAAGCAGTGAAGATTACATCAGCATAGTTCTCATTATTGTGTTTTCATGAATATCAAGAAAATGTTTGTGGTAGACAGAGAGAATGGTGTGTGTGTGTATTTGTATTTGCAGGGGTGAATTTAGCAATTTTGGGGCCCATGGTGAACAGAATTTTTAAAAATAATTTCACTGTAAGCCCAGAAACAAGTTACTCATAAATGATACATATTCAGACACCATTTCAGCACAAACAGATTTATTTTCAATTACAGGATTCTTTCAACTTAACATTTATTATTTATAAGTTTCACAAAAGGAACAATTATCACTTTTGACATTTTTATTTTACCATAATCTATTCATTTAAAGTCAATACAAACTGTAATGCCTAATCAAAGGTCTAGCTAAAATAAAATACATTTATTCTATTTATATTACTGATGGCACTGACAGATTTACTATTTGTGTTTTTACCAGCCTCTGGTATATTATCATTTTATACTGGTTTTATTTGCTTGTTTTTATTGTTGGGTCACTTCTCATCTTGTCTACAAAGGTTTCCTTTTTAGCATTGAGCACTGTTGTCACATAATCGTGTTTTGTCTTGTTCTGTCCTTGCATGTCTTTTGTGTGTGAAAAGCATCATGGCTCACTCACTTTCTGTAAATCAAATCAAATTAACCAACAGGTCCAAATAAAGTTATCTTTCCTTACCTTAAATAAGCTACATACAGAGATCAGGTCAGGTATGGGGGCACATGCTGGTTCTGCACATCACCTTGTCAACCTGTTCCTCTTCAGGTGTCCTTCAAGCTGACTCCTCTACAATGCATGTGGTCAACCCCCCTGGTCTGGTCCAACCCACCCTGTCCCAGGCACCCAGTATGTGGTGAGCTGGATCAGGTTCAGGAAAGCACAACAGGTTCTGACCTTTACTTTTCCCGCTCTCCTGAGCACGTCAGCATTGCTCATGGTCCTGCCAGCGATACCCAAACATGCATTGTACACTCATAAAGGATGCCAGAGGGGTAATACACAGGTACAGCCATGTAAAACTACTTTTTTATGGCAATAAAGCAATTTAATTACAAAATCTTTTAAGAAATCAAATTTGAGATGCAACTAAAAGAGTTTTACAAAAACAACATGCAAAATAAACCCTTAACTCCTTGAAAAAAATACAAGTGTGTCAACAATTTAAGATTGTTATGAAAATTATTTTATTATTATGATGAAAATCTTCCATCTATACATTATCTATACCTCTTATCCCTTTTGGGGTTGTGGGGGGTAGAGCCTATCACAGCTGACATTGGGCGAGAGGTGGGGTACACCCTGAACTGATAGCCAGTTCATCGCAGGGTCATGTAGAGAGATGGACAACCATTCACACTCACACTCATACCTAAGGGCAATTTGGAGTCACCAGTCAACCTAATGAACATGTTTTTGGTATGTGGGAGGAAGCAGGAGTGCGAGGAGAGAACCCACGCACGCACAGGGAGAACATGCAGACTTCACACAAGAAGGCCCTGACCAACACGGGGATCGAACCAGCGGTGTTCTTGACGTGCTGCTTCATTGTGTCTCATATTTGTAATTTTATGACAAATACTTTGTTCACTCTCAGGATTGATTTCTAAAACTTATCTGAATATTAAATGTAAGCTCTAATTAATGCCGTAAATATTACTGACAAATCAAGTAGAGAGCAGTGGAATAAGTAATGTAATGAGTCAAAGCAATGAAAATGAGGCTTAACATGCTAGTTCAATAGAGGAGGATACAATGTTTGATTTACGATGATCAGTTTCTGTAACCTTTATGTTAAAAATGGATAAAACGATGACGGGTGAGTGTGTATTTGTGTTCCACCTTTGGAGGCGGAGCTGCTGCAGGGCAATTTGACTGAATCATGATCATTACCCAGCAAGTGCAGCCTGTATGTGGCTTTATGGGGAGCGTGCAGCGTCCCTCAGGACAAATTAGACCACAGATCGCTACATTTAGGGAATAAAAGTGGCCATTGAAAAAGCAGATTGTTCCAATTTTGTCATTAGTTTTACTGCAGCCAGAGAAAGCACCTCTGAGTCGTCCTGTCAGGAATACTTGATTGAAGGTTTTTTATTCTTTAATGCAAAAATAGCCCTTCTTTGCAAAGTCTCCCAATACTTTTTAATGTAATGTGGAATTTAAAGTGGAGTATTATTTCTCTAAACATGGACTTGAAGGCAAAGAACTGCCGTGGAAGTGTGGTCTTCCACCATGCATGTGCACAAACATACACACACCTACAAAAGATAACACGTATACGCAGTCTCTCTCAGACATACACACTAATTTAGGATTATATCGAACCCTTGTGAAAATACACACAAAAAAGTGGCGGCAGGCTACCACCAATGAACACTAATTGTGTGTGTCGTACCTCTTATAAAGAAGCAGTTCACCAATTGATGTGGAGCTGTTATTGCGCAGCTCCTGACCCTTGTGAAAATGTTATGGTAGTGAAGCTCTGGATTAGGTGTCGGCACGGGGGTCTGCAGCTCCGGCAGAGCCCGAGGGGGCTGAACGCTGCTGATGAATAAAGTGAATGAAACTGAATGAGTCTGAGAGTGAGAGAGATCCTTTGTTTGTTATAACCCCATACTGGATATATTTGATGTCATGATTCATGCCTTCATGTGTTATTGTATTGTTTATGTTAGTGTTGAGGTTTGGAGCGCTCTAAAAATGACATGTTTTAGCTGATAAGAGCAGAGACAATCATGAAATAAAAAACAATATTATTGTCATTTTACATTAGTTAAAGGATATACTAAACAGATGTGCAACGTCTGACTCTATGGAGACTCTAATAAAACATAATATGTGAGATAAAACTATAGTTTTAAGAAGTTTGTGCTACTCTACACTTTCTTTTTTTTAAATACTGCCATAATTATGTTTCCTGACATAATCTCTAGGAAATGTGGGTTGAATTGTCTGGTATGTGGCCACAGATGAATCATTTTTAAAAGAATGGATTTAAGAAGTAAGAGGGATCGGACACATAATGACAGTGACAATTAACCAGTGATGGGCAAACTACTTGTACAATGTATTAAGTTAAAGTTACATGAAAATCAGCATCACTACACTTAAGCTACAGACTGGTAAAAAGTGCCAAGTTCAGTTACATATGACAACAGTTACTCATTTCATATCCATTTGCCTGAATACTTTTGTCCTACATTACACTATGATCACTCACTCAGTCAGTGTCAATACTGTTTACCTCCTTTTCAGTTCTTTTCACATATTTATTTGCCTTATTTGCTCTATAGCTGAGTCTGCTAGCTGGTTGTAGCCAAGTCTCTGTAATTAACACAATGTAACAATCCCGAAAATACTTGGCTGAAATCTGTAGCCTCAGTTCGTTGATCTTATTTGTTATGGACCTGGCATTGGAGGAAGAGACCAGGAAGTGGAGGCTTGAATGGTTGTCCCTTAAACCTGCTTTTGCTTCCTTTGTTTACGCTTCCTCTTGGGCTTGGCACCAGGGAGAACCATTCAAGGAGACCCTGGAAACCTGCTTATGTCCTTAAATACTTTAGGAGGGCAGTTTGTACATAATTTTCATAATGTTATGCACAGGAAGGCTGTTTTACTAGTTTTAAATTTGGGCATTAGTCATGCTAACTTTGCTTTCTTATCCATTGTATTTTTATTTTATAAAAGGAGTTGTACATCATATAAAGGCACGTTAAATTACTCTACAGGTTGTTAGATTTGTTTGTTTTAAAGGATCCAGTTAAAGTCCAGTCCTTTAGTGAATATAGAAGTTAAGTATCGTTCATGTCAGTTGTTCGGATGTGCAGTTTCCTTAGAGAGATGGATACCATTATCAATATTATTGCACTTGTCCCGCACACAGATTGTTGTCCATCTGCATCAATTCTTTGTCCTGTTTCAGCCCCATCAGCAGTCCACATGGTGGAGATGTGCCGTCAGGAATCTCCTCTCTCTCTGCCTCTCTGAGTCCTCTAAACCCAGAGGAAAAGCCTGAATGAACCAGCCAGACTATCAGACTCCAAGAGCACCGGGACCCCCAACCCTCATCATTTCCCCCCTCCACATGAGTCAAAGGGCCCTTCTTCTCCATGCCAGCTGACTGCAGGAGGAAAGAGGGGAGAACAGCCAGGGGAGTGCACAGGGCTGGGCTGGACAAACTGAAGCGGAGGGAGAGTATTTTGGGTGGGTGGCTAAGGCTGGGGAGTGGAGGTGATAGAGGGTAAAGGGGTCACGGATTTAAATAATCAAGACTCAGGTAGTATCATTTGTGTTGTTCACATCTTTATTTATTGTAAGTAATTCTTGCCCCAAAGCACAAATCCAATTCGTGTACATTTATTTGGAAGATCAGCTGTAAATGTTTACATCCCAAGCTTACGTCAGAAAAACAACCACCACAAAAAGCACAGCACAAGTTGAGGCCAATTATCTGCTTAATTGGCCTCAACTTGTTATGTTTTTGGTCCGTTCTTCCTAACAGTACACACTTTGATGTACCTCTTTAATGTAGGCTGTATGAAACTACATCCTCATAACAGCAAAGGAGAAAAAGGAGGTGATAGCGCAGCTGGCTCTCAGCTTGTGGCTTTTTGTCACAGTAAGGAGATGAGTTTTGGTTCAGAGACAATTGCAAGGAGCAAAACAACACACTATTGAAAACAGAAGAGTGTTTGGGAGGTCATGTTGCTTTACAAAGAGACAACAAGAGGCCTTTGATTTCTGCTTCAGATATTTCTGATCTGCCGTGACAATACTCTGACTATTCAGTGGTCGGTAGTGTCTCCACTTCATGCTTCAGTCACAGTTCGGTTTACTTTGAACCTTACTGGTGGTGATATGAAAAACTGTCAGGTACATGCCAAGAACTGCCCCTAATAAAAATAAATAGATAAATAAATAAATAACTGGCTAGTCAAGTTGAGTCCAACTGGGCCATGTAATGGAAAAGCCAGAGTAGTGGGTGAGGGGGCCTGTCTCTAGCTAGCAATTAGACTTTTGATACAAACCCTCTGCAGGGTAGCACATACTGATCAATTTCTCTTGAACAGACGACCGTTATGTTACTCTTACTAGGATCAATCTAACATTAGCTGCTCAGTTAAGAGCGATCACACGAGTATTACACGAGTTTTATCCTACATCCATTAACTTATCGTACAAAGACACCATATTTCTATGCACTGTTCCATAATGTAAATAATGTTTATGTTATTTTTGCCCTTGAACTACGTAGGTTGCCAGAAGAAGGGGTCTGTTTAGTCAAAAATGAACACATTTGTTTCCTTTATGGGCACAGAGAGTCAGCAGCCTGTTGAAACAGCTCAGTCCCACCTTTGTTATATTGTCTTATTTAACATTTTTCATAACATTATGAATGGGTTAAAACAGAGATGTATGTTTTTTTCACTGTAAGTAAAGTCTAGTTCCCCACCTCATGCATATCTTTCAAAACTTCACTTGCTTGTTTATCTTTAAATGTTGATCTAGTCTTAAAATATTTTAGTGGGTACATTATGACAAATTCATTAGGCCTTTCATAAAAACAAGACAAGACAATTATTTAAGAAATCTTTTCCTGTTAAAGAGGCTAGTTTGTATGGATAAAAACGAGGTGTGCCTTGAGGTTCTGATTTTGTTATAGGTTTGCCTCAGAAGAAAACATTTGGAAAAGCTCTGATTTACTCCACTTTTCTACAAATAGCTCCCCACAGATACAAGCAGTCATACTTTCATGAAATCCAGTAATATACTTCATCTTGTCAGTCAGCATAACTCTTTTGTTTGAGTCTTCATTGACTTCATTAGTCATTAAATGTTGCCTTTTTTAAATTCTATTGTACTCTTATCTGTTTTAATGTTTTTATCTAATATTCCTAGTGCTATATTGTGTATAAGACCAACTGAAACATCTGAATCCCTTGAGGATTAATAAATTGCATGTGATTCACATGTGTGTGTGTGTGTGTGTGTGTGTGTGTGTGTGTGTGTAAATAAATTAACCATCTTTTAAAAAACTTGTTTAAAACTGAAGAAGATATTTCTGGACTAACATTTTGAACAGGCATGAGGAATTTCAACTAAATTCACCTTTTTATACCCAAATCTGAGCTGCTCACTGGGTTCAACCACTAAAACTAATTTTACTGCTCTGGAATGCAAGTAAAAAATATATAATTTGACATATTTATCAGGAAATGACAATGTTCTTTAGTATTGTTTTTTCTGTTTTTAGTAAAACAGTTATTTGAAATTGAATGGATAATAAAAATAAGCTCAATGGATGTTTAATAACATTGCAACATCCTTCGGCAGGTCCTTAAAAGCACCAAACTGAATTGTTCCATAATGTTGCTGTAAACTCTGGACCCTGTAACCTAGTGTTTTTCAACCTTGGGGTCGGGACCCCAAGTGGGGTCGCCTGGAATTCAAATGGGGTCGCCTGAAATGTCTAGTAATTGATGAAAAAAAAAAAAAAAAAATAACTTAACTAATTATTATTAAAATTAAAACACCACACACAATCTTAAACAACTGTTTTCTATACTTTCACTTTCCTAAACTATAAATGTGGTTCAAATAAAATGCTGCATTTAAAAATATCTGAGCTGGCGCAACTTGATTGAGGCCGCGATCACGTGACTTTACAGTTACCGCTGCTTCAGTTCCCTCGCTTCAACTTAACACACAAACTTGCAGTCAGTAGGAAAAAACAGCTTTATAAACCTCTATGGTTTGCACAGTATAACAAACATAATGAAAAACTAATTCTAGAAAAAAAATGTCTCTGGGGTCCCCAGAAATTTGTGATGTCAAAATGGGGTCATGGAAAAAAGGTCGGGAACCACTGCTGTACCCTGTTTAAACTTTGTATTTGCCATGTTAGGGCAGACGGATTTATGAGATTTTAGGATTATTTCTACTGGATTACAAAAAATTAACATATTGTGTCATATATCGTTGATGTTTGGTCTACCACAGGCTCTGTTTGTAATAACACACCTTAAAATACACCAATAAAATACGTTTTTATAGCACCAGCTTCAGAGACACATACAAAAATACAGACGTACACACACACATCCACGAGCACCACACCAATCCCCCATTCCCCCGTCTCACTTCACGTAACACCTGAACCTCACACACAAACAAACACACACGTCCAAAGTGTTAAAGACGAGACCCACCTGCTAATTGCTCAGACAGTCTGGCTACTGTAACCAGCACGCACACATGCATGACACACACACATAATTGGCGCACACACAAATTAAGTGTGCGCACACTTGCTGCGAGCACCTTCCACACACATCAAGAGGGAGAGGTTTCCCCCACATTTCCTCCCTCATGTTCCTGCAGCACAGTGCACCCTCACAGAGCTTTGCTGAACAAGCAGCACTATTTCTAATAAGCCAGAAAAATAAATATGGAAAGTCAAATTATCCTCTGACTCAGATTGCATCGTGTGTTAAGTTGACATACACCAACAGGTCGTTCACATAGCGTAACAACAGTTATGATTAATGAAAGGGGATGAAAATATTTATTTTCTTTAATTCAATTTAGACTTTGGGATCAACTTTCAATCTAACACATATAAAAATAATAATAAAAAAGAGGAAAACAGAAAAGAAAAACATTTATTTTCGAATATAAGATGAGAAGTTTGAGTGTTTGGAGGAAGGGGATGTTGGAAGTTTGACGAGTGAAACTCCAGAACAGGATGCATCGGGGACGTGTTAAAGCTGAGCCTGATGGAAGAGCTGGCACCCTTTAAGGCATGTAGCAGCACAGAGACACACTCATATACAAATACACACAGACACACACTTTAAGCAGCTAGACGGGCAGGCGTCCATCACTCACGACGCTTCTCTCCTGCTTCTCCGGCCATGGCAAATTGGCAGGAATTTGTCTGGGAGGGCCAATTGTTTTCTCTTTAAACGGAGCTTGTTTTCGCTGGGGGAAGTCTCTCGCTCACATGAATATTGTGTGAATGGAGGTGAATGGAGGCCTTCATGATCTGCGAGGTGGCTGTGGTCTTTGCTGCCACGCTGCCAGCCACGCGTCGGCTACCACAGCTCTGGAGCTGATTGGTCAGCCTAGGAGTAGGACTTCTTCAGGGGTCTGAGGGAGTTTGAACATATATACAACAGAATTACTTGGTTAAAGATGGTAAGACGAGTGTTTGAACAACTAGAAATTGGTTATCTTAAGGATGAAAATATTCTGGTGATATACTTGAAAAATTATTACCTCCACCAAAGAGGTTATGTTTTCGCCAGGGTCTGTTTGGTTGTTTGTTTGTTATCAAGATTATGCAAAAACTACAGGATGGATTTACATGAAAATTTTAACAGAGATGTGGTTTGATCCAAGGAAGAAGCCATTACATTTTGGTGGTGATCCGCATATGAATCTGGATGCTAAAAATTCCCCAAATTTTCTGAAAATCCCATAATTTAACATTTGAGCCATATTTGAAAAAATCATATCTCTGACATCACTAGATGGATTCGCTTCAAAATTTACAGGATAATATAATTAATATACCTCCATCATCAAGATAAATTTTATCTGGATCCCATACAGATTGATGCCATAAAAAAACATTGAAGTTATAACGGCAAATCCCATTCATTTCTCCTCGGCTGCTGTAAGAATTCCACCCCCTTTACGTCATTATGGGAATTGTAGTTTATCTGAAAACTGATGTCAATGTTTTCAAGCATATGTCACTACATTTCCCAGCTTCCCATGCAATGCCAGCGGAGGAGTTCTCCACATAGACAGATGTGAGCAGAGACTCGGCCGTCCAATTGGAGCGATCCAGAATAGCATCTTTTACAAGGGATGAGGAAAAGCCACTGTCATAACTGAGCTGCTTGGTGGAGGTCTGCACTCTCCAAGTGCTTTTCTAGTATTCCCATATAATATTCCCTCCTTAACTTAATGCAATAAATATCATAGATGACACAAAACAAATAATAACTGGTATAAGTTCAAACATGACTTATGATTGAGGTTAATATTAACACTCACTTTTTAAACACTTTAAGGTTCACCTACATTTTGTGGCGTAGATATTGATTAGTACAAACTGTTGTGACATGATGATTGATTGGCTGGTGTAGCTACTTAAACTAGTGATGGATAATACCAAACTTTAATTAAATCAATGATACTGATAGTTTTGCTGTAAATTTTCTACATTAAATTTACATTTTAATTGACCAAAAGTACATGAAGGCAACATGCAGTCCAAACATGAAACCATCAGATACCAAAAAAATACATTTGAAGAAAAGGAAATACTATTTGACTAATATATTTCACTGATATATAAATCTTTTGAAACTTAACATAATCAAGTCAGCATCATTATTTGTTAGAGAGAAGCAAGGCTTAAAATTGTGTCTTCTTCATGTCATTCCTGCATTAGTTTGTTGCAAAACTATATGTTTTTGTGTGTAACATCTGATTGGTCTACACAGTGACATGGCAGGAAGAAAGGCCCTTTCCTGGCATGAACAATGAGAGCAAGACTGACTCATTGTCAAGCATTGATGCCCTACATTGTCAGGTAAGTCTAACTTTTGTGGCATAAATATTGATTACTACATCACTGTTGTGATGTGATTATTGATTGGCCTGTGACTAATGGATGGGGTCAATACTTTTCCCAATATTTGTGGTGTAAAAATTGCTACCTAACATTTTCAGGTTCTTCTAACTTTTGTGGCAAAGATATTGATTCCTACATAACTGTTTTTATGTGATTATTGATTGGCCTGTGTAGCTGCTAAAACTAGTGATGCATTATACCAAACTTTTGCAAAAGGATATGATACAGTTACTCTTTGCTGTGATTTTTCTGATACCAATATCAATAACAGTCATCTCATAAATGCAGACATATTTTTTGTGAATTTTGATGATTTTCATCAACCAAAAGCCATTAAGGAAACATCATCCAAACTCCACACTATCAGATCTTAAAGTGAAATCTTAGTAAATAAAACACTTTGGAAGAAAAGGAAATACAAATGAAAGACTTTACTAATGCAGGACTGTGTTGACTGATTTACAAATCTTTTAAAACTAAGCATAATCAAGTCTAGGTCAGCACTTTTTGAAGCTCGGTAGTATTTTTTGGGATGCATAAAACTGTGTCTTCTTTCTGTCATTCCTGCCTTAGTTTGTCAGAAAACTGTATAATGTTTTTTTGTGTGTAAGCTTGAGCACTGTTTGATACATCTGATTGGTCTCCAGAGTCACATAACACAGAAAATAGGGCTGCCGTGCCATAAATAAAGAGAGAAAGATATAAAACAATCCATGAGATTCACAGATAAATGGGGAGTAATCGCTACCAAAAGAGTACTTGTATAGATACTTTGATACTCCATACTGATACTCCATCCCAGAACATGGATATTTATCATGATATTTTCAGTGAACTAAGCTTAAGTATCTGAATGAACACTGAGACTGTTGGGTTTTTTTGTGCTTTCTCCTTGTACACAAAGCTCCCTTATTTCTGAAATAAAGTTGAGACATAGATACATGAGTTCAGTTTTCCCTTTATTTTTCCATTTGGTCTCAATTTTAAAAAAGAATCTCCACAAAAGCAGATACTTCAGCTGTTATTTCAGTAAATTCTTAAAATCTGGTGTACCTCTCAGCTCCAGATTTCATTGTTGTGTAGTTCTCTCTCGGCCTCTGCAGAAGATCTTAGTCATATTAATGAACATGGGCCATGTTTTAAAAGATGTAGCTGGATCTAATCACTTTGTCGAAATGAAACACTTTGCTGTGATTCACAGGGCTGGACCTGTCACATCTTGATGCAGCCAGATATGGCACTGTGAGTCAGTTTTGCATTGTGTCCCACAAAATGTGCCCTGCCAGCTGGAAAACTGAACAAAAAAGATAAATATTTAAAAGTATAATGCATACATAGCACGAATGAAAATTAGAAATTAGAAATTATAAAAATTAGATTGTAGAAAACACATTTGACATATAGCCAGGGATAAACTCAGTTTTGAGGCTATATATTTAGTCCTGGTTATAAATGGAGTAAAAGGACTTGAGCTTGTGAAGCATTTTGCTAGCCTTTCTAACAACTCAAAGTGATTTTATACTGCAGGTCACACCAACACATTTACACCTATTCACACTCACATTCACTCACTGATCATTGAAGTCTCTCATTTGACATACCAGACAGACCGCTGAATATATTTCACTGTTCCATTCAGGAAAGAGCCAAACAAAAGTCTTTGGGAAAGGGGAAAACCTTTCAAAAGCATATCTGGCAGGTGACTGGAGGATCATTGCCCCGATCACATTCATGTAGTTGGTGGGCGCTACTAGTGCAGTGTAAAGGCCAGACAGAACATGAGCCACTTCATAGAACAAACCCTGATAAATCTGACAAAACTGCAACTGAAGCTTTTTGCATCTATGCTAATCTCTGTACAAGCAGTCACTTTCTGCTGTCATCTCGCTTTTAGCTCCCACCTCTTCCCGCTCCAAAGGACGTTGATATGAGTCGCTGATGCAGAGGAATGTTAAGGGTTGAGTGTTTTGCCAAAGTTAACATCTGCATGGGACAGCTTGAGCTGCAGCTATGAAAAACATGAAGATTTACCTCAGAATCAGAATTGATGTATTGATAAGTACATTTACACATAAAAGGAATTAGACATTGGTGAAACAGACCATCAACATGTAGGAAGAATAAGAATAAAAATGTAAAGAGGAATAAAATAAAGTATAAAACTGCTAGAAGATTGCAAACTTAATTAGGTTGATATAAAAATATATAAAATCTATTCAATAGGCACAAAAACACAAAACAAAGCTATAAACACCAAGTTAAACCGTGGCCAATGATGACAGAGTCCTGACAAGTTTCAACATTTACTGTGTCTTCTGCTCCATTGACAATCACACCAGTGTGTGAGCACGGTGAAAACTGAAATCATAACAGTAGAAAATAAGCAGTTCATTCATGTTGTTCAGTGCCAACAAATACTAACAACAAATAACTAACAACTGCTTTGCAAGTTAGACTTAATATGTTCGTTTCTACAATCATCAATTTATGGAATTGGGAGACCAAAACTCAAAAATGAATGAGATGGATTCACTCAGGATGCTAGTTTCTCTCATTAGCGCCAAACGGATCAAAACCAGAAGTGACATCGTGAACTGGAAGCGACATTCGCGGGAAGAACTACGCTTAAAAATTTGTATATAACAATGTATTACTGTTAAAGATCAAATAACGTGACCTTAGTTAAGAATATCTAAAATAACATGCAAACAAAAAAAAAAAATCAAATTAGTCTTGATGCCTTAAGGGCAGCACAATAACATAAGCCACAACAACTCTGTCCAACCGCTGGTTCGTTGGACTACTTTAAAGGCAGTGAGAACTGACACTGATTGGTTTGTTTCATTTTAAGCCCAAAACGAAACTATGCATTATCAAGGCACATAATCCATCCTCTTTTTGCCATGCACCTTGCTTTGGGAATTCACCTCCTCAAAACTAGAGACTGAGTATTGTGTCAATTTTCTGTTAAATTCCAGTTTGAAAGGACATTTGGTCAATTTTTCCTGAACATGAAAGGGAAAATGCACTTGTTCATCCATCAATAAATGCTGGTTGTCTTTCTGCTAAAGTGAAGTTAAGTTCAATGACAAAGACTTCTGTTTCCCATAAATTTTAAACAATAAAAGTCTTCAAATCTTAATTTGTCAGAGGCTTTTAAGATGAAAAAGCTGAACAGGATACAGGAATGTTTACAGCTACAGCAACTTAACGCAGCAATCTGAACTTAGGACTGGAGGCAATGAGCAAAATGTGTCTTGGTAAGCTTTTTTTTTCTCCTCTTTAGACACTATTCCTCCTCGTCCTTACCTGCTCTGCTCACTTTGACCCCTCACAGGTTCATAATTCAAAGTCTGTTGGTGACTTTATTAATGCCATATTCATCCCAGAGATGTTCCCTCTTGCTATGTCACAGCTTGACTGCTGGTTTTAATGCAGAATTAAAATCAAACTCAAGAGTGTTTTGAGTTGTAAATTTTGTGAAAAATATGTTTCCTTATACTTTTCCACAAGGTGATTGACTTGGGTCTCTAGCAGTCAAATTGTGTGAGCATATCTAACCTAACATTGATGTTAAAGATCCATTTTATGCTGAAACAAAAGAGTACATTCAATACAAAGAGGCCAATACATGTTCAACACGGCATTAGCATCTGCATTTCTACCACTTATAGGCAAACTAAAGGGCATACTATTGGCCATATTATCACAAAAAGTCTTCCGTAGGGTGCTGGATGGCATTTTGTTGAGCCTTTTCAGCACAGTGGGCTACGATAAAGGCACATTTTTATGTTCTATCTATCTTTAAAGGAAAAGAGTCTGGGGGTTCTATACTATTTCATTTCATGGGTAATTTCAGGCAAAGATGTAAACACTGAAAACATACGCAAATAAACCTGTTTGTCTTTCCTGCCAGTGGAGCGATGTTTCTTCTCACAGTGACAAATTCAATCAAGGTTTGCATTGAACAGTTAAAACTTGAGAAGTCTGATCTGGATCATTTCCTTTACACCCGGCTCAGTGCGATCCGGCCTGTGTCTTCCTCCAGGTGCTTCACTGTGACTCTGTCTGTCCAGAGCTCAGTGTGACAGCTGCTGCAGCTGGGCCACTGCAGGAACCAGCTGTGAGTATGTGTGTGCGCGAATGTGTGTCTATCCAGCCAGCTGTAAGGAGAGAGCGAGGTCTTTCCACCGCAGTCAGCAGCACCTGGACCAGCTCAGGGCAGCACCAGCAGCCAGACCGGGCCACCCAGCGTATCCTGTGGCCAAGTCGTCTCAGACTGTGATGTTGTTTTGAGGAAAAATCCCCTCAGATTCTTTTACACTACTCATCAGTCTGCAATGATCCTGCATTCCACAAGGTTATTCATGGTATTGTACATTTAGAAAAATGCAAGAAAAGACTGCTGAATAGTGTGAGTACCAAAAGCTGGTAGATTAATAATAATAAATAAAGTAGTGATTCTGCTAAGAGGAGAATTGACTTTTCCTCAAAACACAAGGATATGCTTCAGTTTCACTTTTTTCTTCTGAATCTCTATATTTTTTTCTGAAGAGTTTGAGCACTTTTTTCTAAAAAGTCAAATAACTGTTAAGCAGTGAGGATAAATGATGAGGTAAATAATGTGGATTACTTAGATAAAACTACTCAATCCTACCTCGGTCCTGGTACAGCTGGAATGTGATCAACCATAAAGGGTCACTTGATTCATCTGTAGTTATTTTAATAATAAGTGCATGCAAGAAATTACTTGTTCTTTCTGTATATTGACTTTAACTAAGTAGAAATTATATCAAAAGTTAAATTATAAATGTTTCTGAGAACTGTAAATTAAGAGTTTTTAAGAGTAAGAACTGCAGAAACCTTAAAAAAATAATAATTGCAAAGTTTGTTTTGTAAAAAAAAAAAAAAAAACACTCAAGCTTAATTTATGATTTGTGTCTTATATTATACAATATGTTTGGGTACGATATGTAGCATGTTTACACTCATTTTTGTTTCATGTTGCTTTCTCGTGATGGACCATATATATTTTCTGCAATCAGCTGCACATTCTGTTACCTGAGCGTCCCCTTGTTTGTCTTGACCATGGTCTGAACAAAGTCCATTTCTAAACTAGTTGTAGGAATTTGGTGCAGCAATCAGTAACTTCCATGGTACCTCACAACTCCATACATCTTTTTTCATTACTGTTTTGAGTGAGAGCAATCTAGCCATGGAATCGCCACCCTGTTGGCGCACTTACAGGACACTGTATGAAATATGTGAAAGGTCGGATCACTTTTTTCATTCAAAAATGAGAGAAACACCAATCATTGCTCAAATCTCCAAGTAGGAGGATCATACTTCTTTATGTATATGATAGACCCATGTGCTAAACATGACAATAGCTATTGGCTTTAAACAATTTTTATTCTCACTGCCTCTGCTGGAATCATTGACTCTATTCGTAGCTGTGCATAAAGAACACACTGGACAGCCCGTGTTATTGGCAGTGAACACAACTAATATTGTACGTGTTCATCCTCCTTGCTTAAATGCAACTTGTAAGAGCAGTTTTTGAATAAGTCATAGGGTCAGACTACACATTTAATCATGATTTTCGCTTAACCTGAAAGCTGTAGAGGTCTGGAAGTAGTCTATGGATGAAATCAAAGTGTGTGTAAACTACAGTCAAAAGCCCATCAAAGATGCCATGTGCGAATTTTATCACACTTCCTCTGCTTTGCTTCATCACATAGATACCTGCTGATTCTATGGAAACGCCCACAAAACATCACATTCAGATAGTGCCAAGGGGTAAAACAAACCGCTAAAGACAATGCTTCAAGGCTGCTGGTTGCCCATTTAGCACTACAATGTAAGTTAAAAAATCGTATCTTAAGAAAATTTCATCCAACTCAAGCTGAGCAGAGGAACACCGTTGCATCAAGCCATCCACACAGGGCACAAGGGCAGGCTTAGTCACCAAGGATCTAAAATCCAAATGTTTGTTTGTACTTCTTCAT
This sequence comes from Cetoscarus ocellatus, assembly GCA_037902135.1. Lineage (NCBI taxonomy): Eukaryota > Metazoa > Chordata > Actinopteri > Labriformes > Labridae > Cetoscarus > Cetoscarus ocellatus. The sequence continues at coordinate 717,968 of JBAMNC010000898.1, read as the reverse complement.
TGATCAGACATTGATATTTGAGTTGTAATGTTGACATTTCACAGCGTTTCACATTTTTCTGAACCTCTATGCTCACTATGCTCATAATAGTACAACAATTTTGTTTTGAACTTTGCATAAACAAAATAAACTGAATAGAATAAATTTGTATCAATCAATAAATCAGACTTTATTCATAAAGCATTTTTTCATACAAAAAATGCAGAATAAAGTACTGTAGATTCAAGAACATGAGCAGATAAGAGTCATACAGAAACTTGCCTTTCAGATAGGCCATTATTTATGTAAAATAAGTCAAAATGCGCTACGAAGTTATAAAGTCAAAAATTTTGGCATTATACAAATTTAAAGACAGCAAAAATCATTAAATATAAATTTTGCATTTTGGAAATTATCAATTAAAAAACATTAAATTTCTTTAGGATCACCATAACCACATATTTATTGATATAATTTTAAGTTTAATTTAGCATGTCTGATTGGGTTTTTTTAAAGCCGATTCCAACTGGTGGAAAATTATATCTGGAATAACTCTTTGGCCAGAGAGTGGCATCTTATCCAGTATTTTATAACATGTAGACAACAGTCTGATCCTGTTCTTTTTTATCCATTAATATATCTTTCTTATTGAATTGACTGTTGTAAATATTTTTCAATTTTTAATATCGATGTTTTGTGATGCTTTCGACTGATGTGACAGCTTGTTCGCACTTGTGCAGTACTGCAGGCTAAGGTAGTTGATTGCTTTCCCTTGCACTGATGCCCCGCCCCCAACTATGAAGCTGCACCAACGGTATTTATTAGAGATTTTTCAGGCGAAAGCACAGAGCACTCTTCATGTGCAACAATTAGGGAAGTAAACAAATAAAAATTGTTTCCTTAAGATGGAACTATAAGACAGGGATAGGGTTTGTCAAGCTCAAAAATCAATATAGTGTAGTCCGACCTCAGCAGCTTTGAATAATAAAAGTCAGCAGTGGAGGAGGGCAGAGTTTAGTGGAGATGGGCATGGTGTCTCTTTATGACCTTGCAACTTTAGTTGGTGCACACCATTATGGGATTAGGGTTTAAGGTTATGAAATTGAATGTTATGGGCTTTAGCAACAAAAGTATGGTGGAGAAAATGGCAGTCCATCACAAATCACGAGCAACAACTGAAACATAAAAGAAACAGGGACATGAGGCAACAGCTTCAAGTGTCAATTTTTGCTTCCTTATGTAGCAGTCTTTAATGTAGCATCCAGTTATTTCATGAGAACAAAAAACATGTCATGTCTTGTCTTGGTGGTTCCATCATAGCAGCTACCATTGCAAGAATAGGACTGTATAAACAATCAGGACCGAGTATTTTTCTTGTTTCTAAAAACTGAATATTTGAGGTGATGCAAGAACTCAACTGAATATCAAACATAAGATATGTCATTTTAACAGATGGCAATTTAAGGTTGAAAAAGCCACATATTGTATCTTTAAGTATGATCTCCATTCTGAGGAAAAGAGCAGCCTTACAGAGGTACTTGAGCCCTGTCTACTTGAGTCCTCCTACCCCCTCTCTCTCTTCTCTTACCTTACATAAACAGAACATAGCCTGCTATTCACGTCACATCTTGCCAGTAGCCATCACCTCGATGGGAGCCAGTGCTACTCGAACGCTCTGGTGTTCAGTTCCACCAGTGGGGACAGGTTACTGGCTCCCTCTGCCAACAATGTCTGTGGAGTGCAAATGTTTATTTAAAAAGTTATGTTCAAGTATTGATTTTATTTCATTTTCCCTCCTCCTCGCCGGTCTGATCTTGGCTCAGGTAAAGTACCTGTCCATCACAAGCTTTTCCCGCTGGAGCCGGGTGTGTTGTCTGTCTCATAAAAGCCGCTACTATGGTATAATGTAGCCCCCGTGCCCCGAAATGTCCGCCTTCCTTCTCCAAGCATGCTGAGCTTCCATCGAGGACGTGTGCGCATGTGAGTCTTTGGTGTGTATATTGTGTGTGGGCCCAATCCAAGAAAAATATGTAAGAGGGGCTCACTTCTTATAATAGTCTGGAAACAGAATATCTCACCTACTGGTAGGAAAAATATAACAGTTAATATTAATACCTGATATGTCCCCTTGCCCACTTTTCTTATTTTATGCCCTGACCCTATATTTGTATTCAATTAGCTTTAAATAGGTTTAGGTTTAATATATGGAGTCACACTAACATTCACTCTTCCCAAAGCACACAAAATCAAATATATTATCTTCCGCTCTTCCAGTCAGAAGGGCTGCACTTACTCTGTGGGGCTCACTGGCTGGAGCAGGTTGGAGAGTGTTTTGAAGGACAAAAAGAGGCTCTGAAATGACTCCATCGCCAAAGATACGACAATATCCAGACAACCAGTCTTGCTATGCAGCCTGGCCTAGCCTGCTCAGACAAATGATGTCTTTTTAGTGGATGAGCTGCTGGTGATTTAAGCATGAAGCTGAAATAGGATACTTGTGAATATTAGTTAATATGAAATGATCATTAAAAAATTGTCAAATCCTGTAATGTGACCAAGAGAAACTAATGTCGAGGTCAGGCTTAGTAATTACTTTTTAATCTGTTAGGACAGTCAATGTCGGATTAGGCGACTAGAGAGACATAAAATCATGCTGTGACTTGCTAGACGAGCATGATATTGAGAGAACTATACTTTTGTTTGTCTTAACAAATGCTATGTGAAGTAATATGTTACCTGGATGATAAATGCAAGCAGTGCCTCACAAAGTTACGAGGGTTCCACCGCTGTTTCCCTCCAACATTTCTCTTTCTACAGTCTGGTGGGAGCTCCTTTACAGCACAAGATGTTGATTTTATAGCTTCACAAATGGTCTGGTCATTGGTCAGTATGAGTTCTTTTTTGTTCCCTATGCCACCAGCTCACCTTAGCAGGAAAATGCTGCATGGCCAAAGACTGCTCTTGCGCAGTTGGTTGAAGCTGTAGTCCATTTTCATGAGATTAAAAGCTGCTGAATTGTTAAAGCGATATGCCAACTTTTTCTGCCTCACTCCATGATACAGCAGATAGACACCATTCTTTTGTCTGTGTGTCCAGTAACAAGAGACAGCCAAAGCTCGGCCACCGCTAGTTAGCTTAGCTGAGAGTCACACTGAGAGTCAACAGGTATAGCTAGCCTGCCTTTGCCTACAGTCATCAGATGAACTCTTCAGCAACTCTAAATGGTCCCGTGTGCTTGTTGTGACTCTTTTTTTTTTTTACCACATTATGTTATGTTATCTTGTACTATCATCGTATTATCTTGTACTCCTAAACAGAGGCTTAATTTTGTTGACCTACTTCAGCGGTGGTTTATGCTAGAGATGTGAGTTGTGAGTGAGCCGTTCGTTTCCATTCTTAAATTTGCAGGCAATTTGCATTTAAGAATGGCTGAAAGGAACAGCTCACTCAAAACTGCGAATTGGTTCACATCATTCTTTTAAAAGAGCCATTGAAAAGACTCGACTCATTTGTGAATGTCACATCCCTAGCTCAAACGAAAGTAGCTCAACAAAACAAAGCCTCTGTTTAGGAGTCAATGAAGATAATATGATGTTATTATTAGATAACATTACATAACATAACATAACATAATGTGGTGAAATACAAGTCACAACAAGCACATAGGACCATTTAGAGTTGCTGAAGAGTTTATCTGATGATTGTAGGCAAAAGCAGGCTAGCTATACCCGTTGACTCCCAGTGTTTGATCTAAGCTAACTAGCAGTGGGAGAGCTTTGGTCATCTCTTTCTTGTTACTGCATGTAGAGTCAAAAAAATTCTGTCTATCTGCTTGTCATGGACTCGGGAGTGAGGCAATACACAAAAAGAAAAAAAAAGTTGGTGTATCCCTTTAAGTATGTATATGGTGTTTTGAGCATTGCCCAAAACCACAAACTCAGTCCAGTGCTACCAAAATCATGCATGCTAGATATGCTGTTGTGGAGTCATGAGGTATTCCAGACTGATCTTTAACTGTTGGTCACAATGGCACTCTAAGCAAGATGAAACAACCACTTTTTGTGCCCTTCGGATCCTGAAACCCTACAACTGTCAGGTCGGGCTGTAATCATGTATAGATTGTGTAGTCTGGCCTCGGCATCAGAGAGGTAAAGATGTGGAATGTAAAAGAACACTGGGGGACATCAAGTGATGTAGTAATTGTTAGGCTGACAGTGGGATACAGATGCAGCTGCTTCATTTTTCACCTTCCACCTGAATGTCTGCCGAGTTCCAGCCAGTTACCAGCCAACATCCAGCAATGGGAGTGCCCAAATTCCACCATAAGTATGCCCATTTGATTGTGCTTTCCTCACAAGAACAAATCCAGTGGGCTTGTCCTTATTGGAGTAGTGTTAGTGTTGACCAGTCACTACGATTCTGTCATGTCATTTCGAGGGATCTCATTACAGTCACGGCAGTAGGCAGGTCCCAGCATGTTCCAGTCATAGACCAGTCAAGACTCAGTCGTGGGAACATGTAAGTGGCTCTATCTGTACAATGTGGTGCAGGGCCAAACTGGATATAAACATAGAACTGGTTGTCTCCACTAAAAGGCTATGGGATTCTTTTTTGTGTTCTTGGAAAACTGTTAATGATAAGGTCTGTGGCAAATGAAAATTCTTGAAATTTACACAGTTTGTTCAAACATGTTTCCCAATTTGATTTTGGCCTAAACGTAATTGGCGAGAATAAAAAGCTATTTTCAAGATTTTTGGAACTACAACATGGCGGTTCAGCTTAGAAGCAGAGACAACATTTCCAACATTTTTTGTCACATTGTGAACTCTTGTTTGAAAATGTCCTATTAACCTAATTACCTCATCAAGTTGGAGTCCATAGCTATGGTGTTGTTGTTGATAATATTGTTCATTAAAAAGCAATCAGAAATGATTGCATCAGGTCCCTAGCCATTTTTGAGTCATTGTTAGCAGTACATTAGTAACTGTCCTTTTAAAAACATAATAATGCTTTAAAATTCAAAATCAGGGTAATGTCAGGGTATTTATCCCAGAAGCTATTCTTGAAACCCATTGACTTTCACTCCACGGAGCCAAAAGTTCAAAATCACTTCTCAATTCTGAATTCATTTCTGCACCACTCTTAAACCTTTGACATCAAGCTCTCCAGTGTTAGGAAGAAATGCTTTTTTTAATCACAAAGTATACCTTAATATATTATTTAAAGCATAGTGTTTCTTAAAGTGAGAGAAAGGGATTCTTAGCGCCACCTGCATGAAGAGACCTTTGATAGTCAGCAAATCACTGGTTATTATTTCCCAAATTTGAGCAACAGCAATGCTATTTTTCTAAAAGCAAAGCAACCTCCAACAGTTCATTGAAGTAACCAAACTAAACACATAGTGTGCGTGTTTCACTGAATATCCTTTTAAAATGGGTTGAGCTGTTTTTGGTCTTGTTGTTCGTTACTTTCGGAGCTTCTGCTTTAGCCAGTGTTTGTCCACTTGTTTGTCTTTTTATCTGCTCGTCAGTGAGCGAGATAACTCAAGACCTGCAATTCTTTTTTTGTATGAAGAGACAAATGTGTGGTACTGATCTGGTTGCACACATCTCTGCCAAGTAAGTTAAGTTTTTGCTGAGGTTTGTTGGTTTGTTTATCTATCTGCTCTGAAGAGGATAACTCAAAGAGATTTTGATGACATTTTCTGGGAATGTAGGTCATGGCACAAGGAAGAAGTGACTAGATTTTGGTTGTGATCTGAATCTGATGTGGATCCTGGCATTTTTAAAGTAGTTGTTGACATAGTGAGATAAAGGAGTTTTCCTTATTCCCCATAATAACTCAGCTAAGAATATCAGAAATACCTTGGCCAAGGTTGTGATCTCTAAGCAATTCTAGTTATTATCATTATTTAATGACTTCTGGGAAAAGGTAATTTACTGGCCCTTTCAAGGGCCATTTATGTGTGTGGTCCAGCTTGAGACAGTACAAATTACAAAGTATAAGCCAAACAGCAAACACTTGAGAACTCTAAAAGCTGTTTTAACGATAACTGGGTTACCTACACTGAGAAAGAAACTAAACCCGAACTTCTGGAAAGTTTGAAGGCTGCGGCATTGACCAGACATCACAGGCCACCATTAAGTCATGTTGTACATGATCAGATAAAGTTGCTGTAACAGATATGACATCCGTCAATCCATTATCTATACTGCTTATCCCTTTTGGGCTTGCGGGGGGCTTGACCCTATACCTGCTGATATTGGGTGAGAGGTAGGACACACTCTGAATCAGTCGTCAGCCAATCGCAGGGCCACATAGAGAGAAGAACGCTCGCCAGAGGAAGCCTTACCAAATGTGGCGAGATTTCATATGGCTCCCTCCTCCTCCTCCATTTTTATAAGATAACATATCACCCAATTTACATGCTTAAAAAATAACAAATAATACAAAAAAATAATAGAATTATTTGCTATTATCATTTGTAGTACTATTAATTTTTTAATTAATTAGGCAATATAAGCATTTGCCTATATTGCCTAATGGGCAATGGACACTCACACTCACACCTATGGAGAATCTGGAGTCACCAATCAACCTGATGAGCATGTTTTTGGTCAGTAAGCTCATGCATGGGGAGAGCATGCAAACTCCACACAGGAAGGCCCTGACTGACAACAGCAAGGGATCAAACCAGAAATCTTCTTGCTGTGAAGCACACACACAACCTGCTGCAGCACCATGCCGCCCGGTGATATAACATGAGAAAGTTTAAACAAAAATTCATAAAGTAATTGAGCACTTACATCACCTTCAACAGTTTCAAAAATGGAGAAATTGTTGTTCTTGACGACAGCCGCCATGACAGACATGGTTTGCTGTTGCCATGAAAACAACAAAGCTCAAAGGCTGCTGTGTTAGCCATATCCCTGTCTATAGGCTTCTCTGTTTGGTTAGTACACATGTTCAGGGATCAGTGCAGCTACCTCAAAAACATCTTCACTGTTTATCCACTGAAGAAGAAAACAGGCCAGGTCTGCTCATTGCTCAAAGCTTAGAAACAAACAGCACTCATGCCAGCGTTTTATTTTATTGTGCCAGTGACTTTAAAAATTTTGTTGGACTCTTGGACTCCACTGAGGTCCTTAACCCCCAGGCTTCTTCCATGCTACTGTTGTCTTCGCCCTGAGAGGCACAAGAGGAGGTTGTGTTTCCCTGGCACTGGGGCAGAGTTCAGATCCTGCTGAGTATTTTTAAATGCAGAATGTACAGTTTGTGAAAGTGCAAGCGTGCATATGGGCGTAACCACAGTGCGTACATGTAAACATACACTGATGTCTACATACTGCACATAAAGATGTACAAATACTGCATATGTCTGCACAGAAAATAAAGCCGGTAAACTATATTATTTTCTTTGGAAGGTGTGTTCAGCCATTGCAGGAGCCTCAGCAGATGTAATTTTTTTCAACCATCACAAAATATCAGCCGATCTCTTTTTAAATAAATCATTTTAAATGAAAACCATTGCTTTTGCAATTGCTCTGCCCCTAAATCTGATTAGTTTACTTGTTTTGGCATAAACACCCAGCATAATATTTCTCATATCTAAGCACTGGCTTATAAATTGAGCAATTACAGCGGAAAAAAATTGCTTTTTGGTTCGCCGCTGATGTTTATAAACCTATCAGACGGGGTATTAAACAATCAGTGAGTCGCCACATTATGCCCTCTTTGTTTCTCATTTTCCCCAACATTTGCAACAAACACTGTAAAACACCATCTGAAACAGTTCAGATGAAGCTGTTGCAAAAGCTAAACATATTTCTGTTTGTTTTCTTATGTATGGGTCAGGCTTTGTCTCTCACAAGTTTATCACATCTGACTTTTAAGATGGTCGATGCCAGAGGGTATTATGAAGTCACTTTTGATGTCTGTAACCAACATCAGGAAAACCAAGAGACTAGACAGAGAATCAATGTCATCCCCTGTTTTTAGAGAGTAGAATTAAAGTGTTTTTACACTTATGTTATACATGACTCGATAAAAACACATATGCAATCCTGCTCTGTAACTATAATTGAAAATATACACAGTTGCTTTTGATTTTGGCGAATGAACTAACAAGGCCGCCCACACAGAGAAAGCCCTCTGGGGTCCAAAGTCATGGGTCGCAGGAGTTAGCAAAGACATGGGCTGGAATATATTTGAGCAATTATTACTTATAATTTAAAACCTATACACTCACATTCCTAATTAAAGCAGAAAAATGCATGTATGCATTTTATGTACTGCCAGATGTGATAAAATGCAAATGTATCTTCTACATTATGGATGCAACTAATGACGATTATAGTCATGAACTACTCATTGACTATTGGGACGATTAGTCAACTAGTCAGCTGTTTTTTTTGTTTGTTTGATTGTTTTTTGTTGTTTTTTCCCCTACAATTACCTAATGGGTCTATTAACTACTTTATGGTATTAGTACTATATCATATCAAATAATGATGCAACTTGATCATCAGAATTATCATTTTCTTCTTTGCATTATTATTTACTCTTTACATTTGACCTGCTCTTTCAAACTAACAATGTGGAAGTTTGATGATAATTTAGCCAAACATTTATCATGTTCTTAGCATAACTATTGTGTTCACTTCACACGGATGATTTTGTTTTAATACGAGGCTTGGTAACCAAAGTTTGTATTTCAATAGGATTAGACTTTGCTTTAATGTTTAGTGGTAGGAGTGTAGGAAGAAAAAGATAAGTAGTGGGGGACGACAATGTAAGAGAAAAAAAAACACAGTGTGACTTTAGATTTTTTTTAAAACACATTTATGATTTGTGAATGTGATTTTTAAAGTTCCTTCTCCTTTAATGCTTGTGTAGTATATATATATATATATATATATATATATATATATATATATAATCCTTGCGCACAAGTTTGTTAAACTGTGGCTCCTACACTGATAACAGTGTGGAGATAACCGAGACTGAGTTTGAGTTACATTGTCACGTACAGAGCGCTCAAAAGGTGATTTTTGAAAGTAAGAAATAGAGAGAAAATGTTAAATTTTATCTTTATGAGCAGAAATCTGCCTTCTCCACACTGCTGTATGTGAGGTAAACACTCGTGTCTACTCATGACAGCAAATAATGAAGGCAGGGTCAGCTCTTCAATTAGCCACAACTTCAGCCCTGTTATTTCTACAACTTTGGCCTTAGTGCAGACAAATAAGTCTCTATTGTCCCTCCCGAAATGATACACCAGATGTGAGGACGTTTAAAATCTTTATTGTCAGTGTAGAAGATGAAATACATCAAGAGAAACAAAGATTTAGGATGTGGTGGTATGAGAGTGGTTACCGCTGCTATGCTATGTTGTTTTCCTGATGACGCTGCTCCAACAAAGATAGGAAGAGAAGTAAGATGACTCACTTCACTGAATAATCTGCTCCAGTAAACAATTTATGGTCTTCACATTACACTAAAAACAGGGGATTGTTTCATTTAACGACAGATAAAATCTTTCATAACCATTTATATAGTATGCTCTCATACCAACATGTCCTAAGTCTTTATTTCTCTTGATGTATTTCATCTCCTACACTGGCAATAAAGAATTTAAACAAATATGATGGTGAGCACACCATAGAAGCCAACAAAATTAATATATTAACCTGATTTTTGGCTAAATATGACCTCGTTAAAGCGTTATCACTTTGCATTTAAAACATTTTCTTTTAGTTTGCTTACAATGTGAAGCAATTCTTAGAAGTGTTTTGATATAGATCTCAGTTTAATACAACTGAAAAAAGTTGTGATCTATTTATTGATTTAAATTTAAAGAATTTAACATGTTGCAGGCATCAAATTCAAAACAATTGAATATTCTGCAAAAATAAGGTTTATCAGTTAGAACATTAAATATCTTGCCATTGTAGTGTATTCCATCAAATGTAGACTGAGAAAGGATTTGCAATCATTGTTTTTGTTTAAGTTTTACAGAGCGTCCCAACATCATTGGAGTTAAGGCTTGTACAAAACACTTCTGAAATGTGGGTTGGGATAATTGCTCAATCTGGATACTGGATACTGGATTTATGATAGAAATATGTCGACATCTTTCCCTCTGCCATTAAAGCTGCACAGTCCAACTCCATGCTGGAAAGAAACACAAATGGTGTGTTTATCTTAAATAAAGAAACTGAAAGGGAATGGCAGATAGGGAACAATACAGTAAAGCAAAGCCATTGGCAGATCGTAGGTGAATGGGATGTGGCTCATTACCCATTCATCAGATATTGCCCAGCCACTGACGGGAGAATTAGGGAGCAATAACGTGTGTTAACCAGCTGCTAGGCCTCACTGGCACTAAGAAACACTGGCTGGTTCCAGCTGGCACATTACAGTGCTTTATAAACATATTATATCTGATCTCAGTAAAACTGTGCATACACACAGAAACCATGAAAACAGCAGAGAGGCAGATTGATCGGCATTAATGTTTCAGTGATGATGAGCTGTGAACACATCAGTCTGTCTCCGTTCAGGATGGATGGATGCAGTTGACGAGCCTGGACGGCGAGAAGGAAGAAGAGAAGGTGACGCTGCCAGCCTGTCCCACTGAATTATGGGATTCGGAGTTTGACAGGGGAGTGTTTCACAGCCTGTTAGGTTTCAGAGGTATGCAGAGAGCCTAGCTCAGCAGAGGGTAATCTGTGGCACATGTACGCCAGGCTCTCACTGACACCGGAGAAGGAGCTTACAGGTTCATGTGTGGCTAATGTAGCATTTTCAGACTGAATTCTTAAGTGCTTTAAGAGGTGCTGTCCAAAAAAAAAAAAGCTGCCCTGAAATTTCTTCCATGGACTTTGTGGCTTAGTAACAAAGTTTACTACAGGTATTTATCTAGCGCAGATGCAATTAAAATTCTTATTCCCTAGTTAGCACACTGACAACAAAGATAATGAATTCCCAGTAAAAAACCTGAATAATAAATCACCTACGCGCACTACAAAAGTAATCAGAATCATTCATAATGTTGAATCTCGGGTACACATGAATGACTTATTTTTAAAATCCAAAACCCTAAAATTTTTTGACTCCTCGTTGAGGACAAAACAGCTCAACTATTACCCAAAACGAGGAATATTATGTTACCGAAAAACATTCAGAAAATGTTTTATGAATGAGAGGGGGCTTTTAGTTTAAGGGAAAATTCAAATCTAAAGGTTGGAAATGTGCATACAACATTGAAAAGTTTCTGTATCACTGTTTGTGGAGTTAAACTGTGGAACAGATTGAAGCGTAATTCTGTTTAAAAGAGGCATAAAGAAATAATTTCCAAGAGGTAATTTGATGAATAGATACCACAAGGTGCTTGCTTATTATTTGGATGTAAATTTGGTATGGTAAATACATTTGTAAAGGAGGTATAGGTATGACTGTATTTTTTCTGTATGATACATTGTATATTTACTGTACATGTTTCAAATTATTGGTAAATTTAGGAGAGTGTTGTGATTTCAGTTAGGAGGTATAGTAAAATTAAAAAGGGGTAGGACTAGATAGATTAGATAAGATTAGATTAGATTAGATATTCCTTTATTAGTCCCACAGGGGGAAATTCCAAATTTACAGCATCTGCAGGATACAAGAAAAAATATAAGAAAAAGGCATTATAAATGAAAAATAAAGTAATTAAAAATCAAATACGGTAAAATAAAATAGAAATAAAAAATAAAAAACTATATAGTATATAGTAGTGGTATATTTACAGTCGTTATGTGCATATTTGTTATTTTACAGATGGTTATGTACATGTTGATATTTTACAAGTGGAACATTTGAGGTCAATATAAATATGGTTTATTGCACACTGGAGATAAGTTTATACTTCTTCCTACTCCTTTGTTCATGTAAGCTGAATGGCTTGAGCAATTCCAGATTTAAGATACAGTCTTGTATTGTTTTCATATTTTGATTATCACTTATTCTGTATATTTAACTGTTTTTAAGTTGTCATTTACATGATCGAAATAAAGATTTCAAAGTCTTCCTTTTTTTTTTTTTTTTTTTAGAAATTTTTCCCTTCTCACATATATTTTTGTACAACTTATGTGTACTAAAAACTAAGAAACAAAAGCTTACCATGCCATTCATTCATACCATTCATACAGTTTCTCTATTTACAGACTCTCTAAAGCATCAAATCAGCACTTTGAATTTAGGAAACTTTCATATTGAGATATTTCTTGTCTTTACATCTGCGGAGCAACTGTAGTCCTCACTGATGTGGCCAAAAACATACATGCAGGCTTTGGTGCATTCAGGAAAAATTCTGTGTTGGACAGTCAAAGCAGACAGGATCATAGTTGCCATGTCTGCTTATTATAAGTGACTTTGGGTGGCTTTGTAGGTTGCCTATTTTTAGGCTTGTTCCAAAAGTGTAGTTGCTCATTTGGGTTTGTTGTGCTCCCAAACCCAGGAGAGACCTAATGCATGCACTACTATCAATATAAACTCAATTCAGAAGCTACACAGACTATTTTGTCCCATTCTAAACACAAATGTAAATTTTATTGCAAAAAGAGGCAAACATGGTGTTTCCGTCAAAAAAAATAACTTCTGTCTGTTTGGTTGGACTGACTGTTTAGTGATAACAGAGCTATAAATAACAGTAGACCCTCCCTTCACCGCCGTACAAAAAAAAGCATGTTCCACTTTAAAGAATAAAGGATATTGAATAAGTAATTACAGCCAAATAAGAAAAAATGTCACTGTAAAACTGAAATGTAATGTAGATGAAAATTAAAACACTCTGTATGTAGATTTCTCTTAAAAAAAAAAAAAAGTAATATATTGCAGTAGAAAAAAAAATATCTAGAAGGTGCTTGTTTCAGGCTTGTTCTAATCGACCTGGCTGCTTATTTCAGTAGAAAAATATGGCAACACTCAACACACGGTATTAAGAGCAGCCAATTAGAGCAGAGATGTTCTCTGCTCTAATTGGCTGCTCTCAATGAGTTATGAGGATTTGAAAAACTTATCTCGTGTGCCTTAAACCAGCAGGCCACAGATTCGTAGAAGTCTGTGGACCATAACTAGCTGAACAGAGATATAACAGTCTATTTTATTTAGCTTTTTTGGCCAACAGAGTCAGATGTGTTTTGTTTTGAAAGTTGATCAGATCCTTTCTCATTTATCTGCATGGCCTCACTGTCAACACCTTAAATTTCAGCTCCCTCTATTCACCACAGCTTTTAAGACCAAAAGGTGTGAACTGAGATAAACTAACTGCCTAATGTGTGTTTGCATGGCTTCTCCTCTAGCTGTGCCATGAGCAAAATTGCAACTGCTATATATTTGATTACTGAATAAGAACACAAGAGAATCATAAGAGCTCTATGTAACAACATGATGTACAGGGTGACAATTCAGAAGTCAGTACTGATTAATACATGAATAAATGAATAAATAAATAAATAAATAAATAAATAAATAAATAAATAAATAAATAAAAGATTGGCTCAGATTTAGGACCAGTAGACAGACCACATGCCATCAGTATTGTATGAGAACTGCTTTAAATACATTTTCTTCAATGTTTTACATGTAAAACATAAAAGATTTCTCATGAAAGCCTTTCCTGACCAACACAGGGTTCGAACCATAAACTTTCTTGCTCTGAGGCACACACACTACCTGCTGTGCCACCATGACACCAGTCTTAAGTTAACCCTTTCATGGGGTATGTTGATGTAGGACATTCATGTGTATATTTGTTTTTTGGCCTGTTTTTTATGGTCAGGACCAGGGGTTACGCATTACAAAGTAAACTACTACAGTACTCAGATTACTTTTTTGGAGTATCAAGTAATGTATTTAGTTGGTTTCACAAGACAAGTGATTTGATATTAGTTAATTCTTTCTTGATCTGAGAACACTATGAAAAATCCCATTGACTGACCTGGCTGGCCTATGAAAACACACTATCCTGCAGCACTCTCAGTACGATTCACATTGATTGAGTCGTCATTCTGCCATATTTTAACTGGCATTATGGTACTCGCTGTGAATTACATTGTTCGATGCTATGAGGATGTTTAAGTGTCTGTTTGTCTCTCTCTTTCTATCTGAAGTATGTTGTATTTATCATTTATCATGTTGCTGCATTCATCTTGAAAACTGGCACTTCCTTTAAATAAACTTAAAGCAAGCTGAGAAAACTTCAGTCTTGTCCGCAGCTGCACAGCTCGGAGTATTAGAGTTGACAAACGTCATTAAAATTCACCACTCCAAATAACAAATCTTTCAGCAGCCGCACACACACACAAGAGCACACACTTGCACAGACCATATAATCTCTCTGACACAAATACACACACACACACACAACTTTCAGCAACTCAGCCGTAACAGGGATATGCTAACCTCTGCAGAGGATGTCCTCCGGGACACAGTGGCCAGATTTGGGTTTCCCTCCTGGGACTGATCCTGGCTGGTGCGCATGCTAATGCTGGACAACTCCTCGACTTCTCCATTACTATTCATGAAATATTCAGCCTCATCCAAGGCTTTTCACCACATATTAACGTTCAAACTTGCCAAGGTGACAAAAGAAAGGTTTGACTGTGTGCCAAAACAGATTGTCACAACTTGCTGATTTTCAAAAATTCCTCACCACGCCTGATTACTTCCTCCAACTCAGGGACTACTGATAGCCACTTGAGAAAACTGAATGTCAAGATAAGTTTGGGAATGATTTAGTCATTCAAATTAGGAGATAATTAGGAACACAATGTGGAAGACAGCTTGGGTAAAGTGTGCCAGAGCCTCCATGTCTGAAGTCAGCCGTCTCTGCAGCTGAGAGAAGCAGAGCCACAGTCTCATAAAGGGCAACAACAGGAGTGCTAGGGTGCCATGACCAGGGTGGAAATTTGGCACTTCATTAAGGTGTAAAGTTTCAAGATAGAAATTGGCAGCTGCTTACATCTGCATAACCTGCAGGAACTTTGTCATCACTGTTACACAAAATGATTTTAGCTTACCTGGTCTAAGACTAACAAAGATTTATCAACTCTATTCAAACATTACAGACCAACAACCACCACAGTCCGGAGTAATAGGAGCCGACTTTTAAATGGGTCAAACTTCAGTTATAAAAAAAAGTTGTGTCTCCTTCAGTGTCCAGAAACATTTTTCATGAAAAGAATATGGTCCAAATAAATAAACATTTTTGTTCCCGGCTGTAAAGGAAATTGCATTACATTTAATGGATCTTGGGAAAGACATTTAGAGACCAAACACAACTATGTATAAAATAGAAGAAATGTTGAGCTGTTTCTAATGTATAAAAATCTTTAACATTTGTCAACAAATCAGGACAAGAATACAACCAATTCAAGAACTTTCCACACACAGTTATGATGCATGATATCCTTCTTCTTCTTCTTCTTCTTGTCCAAGGCTGGGCGACAGAGGCAGCAGGTGAAGCAGTTAAACCCAGCTTACTCTCTGCCTTTTAACAGTTTTCAGTTCCCCCTAAGTGATTCCAAGGGGTTCCCAAACCAGATGGGATTTATAATCTCACCAGTCTACACTGGGCTCTCCCCACAATTAAGGGTGCCCAGAAAACATCCACAGGAAGGCGACCAGTAAGCATCCTAATTAAATGCTTGGACCACCTAAACTGGCACCTTTTGATCTGAAGGAACAGTGTTTCTACTTTGAGACACTTCTGTATGTCTGAGCTCCTCACCCTATCTTTAAAGCCACCTTCACACCGAACGCGACTTTGTGACCTGGGTGACAACTCTACATGTAAAGTCAATGTACAGCCGCGATGGGGCGGGGCTAACCCTTCCGTGATGCGACGGAAGCGCTCTGGGCGACCACGTCACTCGTCGCTTGGTCACCAAAGTTGAAAATTTTGAACTCTTCAGGTGATATTGCGTGTGGCTGTGCGGCAACAGCCAATCAGCATTGTGTGGGTGTGTGATAGTATCCATGACAGACTGTTTTTATCCCGGTTCACAGAGTGACAATCCATGTTCGTGTGGGAAACATTAATTAGTGAGTACATTAGTTCCGCCTAGACGAACCTCAGAGAACTCACAGACGATGCTGCTGCAGGGCCATCAGCTGCAGTGTTATGTGGTTGGTAGGTGACTGAAAAGGCTACAGTTGGAATTTTCTCAGCTAATACATCCTATTATATGATAAGATATGATCGCGGTGAAACTCAAGTGGACATGACGTCACTGAGCGACGGCAACGACGATGGTGACAAAAATAGGTATTTATAGACAGGCGACGCTACTTGGGTGGGTGATGCAATTTCAGTTGCAACGTCGTGTTCAGTATGAACGCAGCTTAAGGCTGAGCCCAGCCACCCTCCTGACAAATCTGATTTTAACTGCTTGAATGCAGATCTCATTCTTTTGGTCATCACCCAGAAATCTTGTCCTTCCACAACAGTTTGGAACAAAGTCTGAAGCACTGGAGATGCAGCATCGATCCACTTGCTCATCTCTATGTCCTCTTGTGAACGAGACCCCAAGATACCTGATGTCCTTTACTTAGGGCAAGGACTCACTCCCCACATTTATCCACAGAAACAACCAAAACTGGTGTTTATTATCACCTCAATGTATCAAATTTTCTCATGTAGGCTCCCGGGGGGGGGGGGGGGGGGGGGGGGCTTGGCTCATCTCAGGTACAAATGGAGGGGGGACTCCAATGAAAAAGCCGATGGTCTAAGGCGTTGCAGTTGTGCTTTCCAAAGACCTAAAACACATTAGCTTTGTGGCTTTTGCAGCTTTGACCACTCCTCTATCAAGACAAATACACCTAAGGCCCTAACCGAAGTGCATGTTCATTTTCTTGTTAAACAAGGTGAGTGCTGGACAAAACATCGACAGCTGCATCAGGTGGAAAATAAAAAGACGTCTGTGATACTGACAACAACAGGGCCCAAAGAAGTAGAGGTTTGGAAAAGTTAAAGTGGAAAAATGTGTGAACTTCTGTCTTATTGAATATCTCATAAGAGGGATTTTTTAGTTTTGGTGCTGAATTTTACTTAAAATAAACATACCCGTAAACAACAGTATACCTTTCCGGTAGTCTAACCTTTCCCTCCTTAAAGGTACAGCGCTATTGGTGGCCCTTTCATATCACTATTGTCAAGTACCTTACAAAACCCAACTTCAAAAACACTGAACTATCCTTTCAACAACTGGGCAGCAACAGTTTCATTTTTTACTCTGCTCTGAGAGCCACAACGTTTGACTGATTATGATCTTGAGTGATCCAGGATTATGATTCAGAGGATAAAATACGTGGTTGTTCAGGGTATAATTCAAACTGACACTCTGGACTACATTTAATTGCACTCTAACATTCTCTCCTGGCCCAATAGTGGCTCCCTCATCAGCTACAGAAGATGATCAGTCATGCCAAAGAATTCTCACCAAACCAAGCCTCTGAAATGTGGATGATTTTTACTGTGGCACTCTGATTAGGATTTAATGTTAGTGTAGAATTAGCACTGTGGTTTCTCTAAGCAGTTACATAATGTCACCTTTGACATTTTATTATGGCTCATATCACCCCTGTAAACTATCATTCATCATTATGGTCATTTTAATCCCCACAAAACCACAACCATCATGGGTACAACACTGTGATTGGGTTTTGTTAATGTCACTGAAACCCCCACCAAGTTTTAGCATAGCCTCAACAAGCAGCAGGGATTTGGTTTCACTTCTTCTGCGCACATTGTAATGGCTGCTGTACCTTGTAGAGGACTAAACAGACAGCATGGAGACTGACTGACTGCTGACATACATGGCACAGGGAGCATGCCGGCTTTTGTCAGACTTCCACATGTGTTTCCAATGGGAGGGATATTAGATTCCAGGCTGGCAGTGAGTGTCGACTACAGCTGAGGCACGGGGCTTTGTCTGAACACTAACACACACTCCTCAGCGCACACACAGATTTTGGTACCACATGTAGACAGGTTGTGATAGGAGCATGGTGGCAGTGGGTCAAGCTGAGGGAACATGGTGTGTGTGTGTATTTGTGTGTGTATGCATGCGGTTCAGGTTACAGCGTGGCTGCTGAATGTCTAACAAGGGAGGATGTCAGTCTTGCATGATGAGCGGGTGTGACGGCAATGAGATTCAGAGGAAAATGAAACCTCAGCAGAAAAAAGAATATGTTCACGAAAGAAGTTTGAAGCTTTTTCTTTATTTAAGCTTGTAGGCTCTCTCCTGTTTGGTCTGCATTGATACATTTGAAATGAATTATAATACATTGGCAACACTTGAGTTTTAGGTCACAATTCTCACTGATACTTTGTTTATTTGCATACTATTTAGTAGCACATTAGCTGCTAATTGGACACTTTAAGGAGATCAGAACCTTGCTTTTCACTACCCTCTCCTGTTACTTGAATCACATTTTCAGAGCTTAAAACTCCGTAATAACTGCTGATAGATATTGAGTTAAAACTCCAAACTCCATGGGATCGCTATTGACCCCAACATGTAACAAATAATTTGTTTACTTACATCTTTGGAACTTTTCAAAGGATCTTTATGGGCACAACTGTGTTTGGAAAGCACTCTCTTGTCAATCTGTGCAAGGCTTCAGGTCAAATATATGCCTTGCAGTTTTATTTTTTAACTAACCAAGACTTGCATTTATTTTATGGGGGGGGGTTGAATTTCATATTTGTGGATTCACAGTAATAAATCTAATAAATCAGTAATTGGTGACTTGTTTATCCTATTTTTATATGAAAACATAGCAGTGATGTTTTATGATCTCCATATTACACCGAGAGTGACAACTTCTGGTCAATCTATTGACAGTTTAAATGTGCCTTTGTTTCCTGATGATAGTGTCCAATCAGCCAAAGGTTAGCAAGAGTTAAGGTATTTGCCATTTAAAATTATCAAAAATAAAGTTGGAGTAAAGTTATATGGCACATTTTAGAGACCAAAACTGTACCAAAAGTGGCAAAAATTACCAATTGAACTTCAAAACATCTGGAGAAATGAGTGTGAATATGTTAATAGTTTTTTATATAAGTTTCTTTGCCTAACTGTACATTCAACCAAACTTAATTTCGTGGTTCGTTTTTATGTTGGTTTTTTTGTCTGTTTTTGTTTTAGAAGAGGTCTCAGTTCACTTTCAAACAAACCAGAGTTCATTTTGCTGTTAGAGCCAACAGCAGGAACAGTTAGCAAGCAAACATAGCACTCATTAACAATTTCAAGCAAGGCTAACGTTAGCATCACCAGCCTTCACTTCTCTTAACAGGCTAATGCTGCATTCCATTTACACTGAAGCTGGAAAGAGGGGAGTGGGAATGAAGTTATATCCAAGTTATCAGTGTTTCAGTTACAAAGTCGGAAAAAGCTTGCTGATCCGCTGTTGTTGGCTGTTGTTAGCACGCCCTGCATTGTAGTTCCCACATACCACATGAAGAATGTAAGTAACACTATGGAAGCATTACACATATGTATATGTTAAACAATACCATTTATACGGCTGATTTAGTGCGACAAACACTAGTCAGAAGTGCTAATAAGAGGAATATTACAGGACCTTATTAACTGTTTACACCCAGAGCTGCCATCTTTGATTCTCATCTTGGGGGTGGTGAGGATCTTCCAACTTCCCAGTAGGAAATTCTGACCTCAGGGGGCATTCCAATTGAAATTTTCCATTTGAAACGCGAAAATTATTATTATTATAAAATGGTTATATGCCATTTTCATCTAAACAGCCTAAATACAACACACATATTTCTTTTATCACTCAGAACATTGCCAAGCTGCTTTGACCTAAACAACGCTCTCACTCAAAGTTGGTTGTGTGGTTTTTGGTCGCAATGGGCTGGATGGCAAAAGCAAAGCTAAAGCTCCAACTGGTAGCAGGGGCCCATTTTACACACATTTGACAGGTTTTGGTCAGCTTGACAAAGTAGAGTGCCAAAGAAAACCAAAACAAGTAAAAAAAAAAGTAAACAGTGTTGCATCCTAACCTCCAAGATTAACCCACTCTAACAAATTTTAGAGTGAAAGCTACATTAGCCGATGTAGCATGTACACTCTTTTATCAGGTATTTTATTTTATTTCTCTTTAACAATTATGTATTATGATAACTGCATATTTAAAGTAAAATAACAGTATGAGATAGGTCAGTTTTCCAGGGTCTTATATTCAAACTACAATCAGCATCTTTTATACAGATGTATTTGACAGAAAGAAACATTCATTTCTTGATTTATTTTCTCTTCTTAAGTAGTTAAACCATTAGTACCATTTTTTGAATGAAGTGCTAAAGACATCCAGCAGGTTTCCTCGAAATCATCCCTGACTCATTAAATGGCGATAGACTCAGAGTATGAGGTTAAAGGTCTTCCAGACAATTTGTTAATCTTCATTCATCATAAACATCTCTAGTTTATGATTTATTGATGTTTGACTGCTTTGTTTAAGACATTTTGAAACCATTGTCCAGATTAAAAGTCTTAATCAGTGACAGAAGGGTAAAGGAATATTCTGATTTGAAAAGTACAGACATGCCAAAACACACAAACACACACATTTGCACGTATACTCCCTCCATCCCTATCCCCTTCTGGAAAAAGTTTACATTCTAATAACACACAGCTAAGTAATAGTTTATGTTTTCAGCGTTCAACAAAATAAATGAAACAGAGCAAATGTGGACACATTCAGAGCTGTTTTTATCGAAGCGAATGGACGTGAGGAAGTGGACGGAGCAGAGGGGTTGGCGGAGCGCCTGTATATTTGCACAGGCCTTAAGACATGTGATGTCATCTTGTAACAGTAAACATTTATCTGTGTTTCATAATGGGGGTCCACTTTCAGGGTCATTAGAGAACACCAAGTCAATGAGAGGGACCACCTTCTGAGGCCTGAACCTGGACCAGTTTGCAGTGTCTGGAAGTTCTTTAGCAGTGTTACGTTTGTTGAAAGCAGGATGGTTTATTCAGAGAACTTGTTGAAGTTTTTCTTGGTATCCTGAAAATGTTCTGTGTTAAGATTTTGAAGTGGGGATTTGTCCTTGGATGTTAATTTTAGTAGAATTTAAGTTTTCGTCAAAGGCACCAAATTTATCAAGGATCCTCTTCATGGAGAGCCTGATTTGACTTTAGTCAGGTTCATATATGCTCCATTTTCGATGATTGCTGGAGTATGTTTACCATTTCTAAAGTAAAAAAAACTTCTAGTTTTTAATAAACTGAGCAGTCCTGATCCCCCTGTATTCCCTTTCTGCCTGAAATATACTGTTACAGCTCTTGTCCCCATTAAGGTTTCCTTCCCCATGTAGACCCAGTTCGCTCTAATTTGTTGACCCTTCTATTCTGTGATAAATGGTCATTACAGCACTGCTCAATGTCATGTTGTCAACAGCTCTGCATTCTCTCCACAGTCTTTGCACTGCACTTGCTACCCCAAGCCAATGAGCTTATGGTACAGTCAAAACATTAGCAAGTCTGGCTGTTTCAAGGAGCTGCTAGTGCTGTAGAGAGGTGGTGGTGGGGGTGTCCTGATGAAGACTTTTTGATTTGTTCATGGAAGTTCTCAATTACGTGAAGGGGAAACAAGTTAAACACACTAAAGAGTGTGTAAAACTAAAGTAAAATACTGCCTTTTTATGGGTTATGAAGTAACTTGGGAATTTGAAGGATAGAATAATGTATAAAAATGTACAGATATAAAGGCTTGATCCTCCCAGATACTTTTCGTCTGTATGCCCAAACAAATTTCGATCCATATTTTTTCATGAAAGGATCAATAAATCATGAATTTGCTGCATGGTGCAGGAATATCAGAGAAAACAAAAACAACAATAAAAACAACAAAAACTAGAAAAGCAATCAGAAACGCAGACCTCCGCCAAGCAGTTTCGGTCCACTTTGGCGAAAATGGTCCTATCTGGCAATGTTAAAGAATCTTTTAAAAAAATTCCTGGATCGAGACGGTGATCCGGATCACCCCCAAAATTTAATCAGTTCTTCCATATCCCATTTCCAACAATTCCTGAAAATTTCATCCCAATCCGTTCAGAACTTTTCAAGTTATTTTGAACACAAACAAACAGACAGACAGACGGATAAACGCCGACAAAAACATAACCTCCTTGGCGGAGGTAATAAACTGTTGATTTATGTAATTCGAAAATTGCATAAAGTGCTAATCTTAGTCTAAAAATAAATAACTTAACAAAACTTAGTTAAAAAAAAAAGCCACAACAAGCACACAAGATCATTAAGAGCTGATGGGGATTTATCTGATGTAGGGAGAGGCAGGCTAACGCCACCAACTGACTCCTTAGCGGTTGTTGAGCTTTGCCTGTCTCTTTCTTGTTACTGCACACACAGGCAAAAGAATAGTGTTTATCTGTCATGGACTCAGGAGTGAGGCAAGACACAAAAATAAAAAAAATGCTGGCCTATCCCTTTAAAACTTAAAAACAGTTGTCATGTTATTCTCCAAATAAAATGTAGCTGACTCAAGTCTAACTTCTTTGTTTGATTAATTACATCTTTCAGTGTCGAAAAGCAAATCCACCTCAAAATGACTGTTCGGTGTTTGTGTTCACTGTGAGTGATCAGGAAGGCTGCTTAGTCTGGAAAACCTCTTGACTCTTTTAAATGGCACACCATGTTTGAGCAGGGAAGAAACTCAAATCCACTTCAGCTGAGACAAAAAACAATCAGTGAATCAAAAAGTCTCAGCACAGATTAACATCAAAGTTCTACAATGCAAAGCAGAAACCCAGGATGCATCCCAAAACAGATCTTAAAGAGATCAACATGCGGATGTAGCTTGATTTTAGTTGTACTTCAAAAAAAGATTGAATAAAAACTACAAGAGTTTCATGTGCAGACATTCATCACATCGAAGATAAAAGAATCTACCCGCCAGAAAAATGTTACAGGCTGTTTTATTGCTAGTGAATAAAAGATTCTGGTAAGTAAGTCACCCAGATAATGGTGCAGAACCTGTCGGTACAACAGGAGGTGATATTGGTGTTGTTCACACTGCTGACAGTAGTTCCAGCAGCAGTCTCAGCGGGGGTCTGGCCCACACACAGCTTTAGTGTAGTCGAGCATGGAGAAGGTAAACAGTGATGAAGCTCTTGCCCCCAAAAAAGCAGCATGTCGTCCCACCACAGACAGAAAGAACAACAATAAAGCCCATGTGATGATCCATGAGAAGGTTTGGACCAGACAACTGTTGCTGTGGGTCATGACAGGTAGCCAATAAACCTTCCAATAGTCCAAATTTAAGAAGTATTTCTTGTCTCAGGACACTCATCACATTCATTACCAAATCTACGAAATATTTTTTTTTCATTTGTGCAGCGTTCAATAGAAAATCTAATAGTATTAATCTTTGGGACTGAATGTTCCAGTTGTGGACTGTATTTGCTTTTCACTTTCACGAATAGTAGAAGTGGACCTGTTGAGAACTTTGGAAAGTTAAAGTAGTTTTGATGGTGTTTGTGTCTTATCACACAGGCTGCAGGCTGTTTCCAAGATTTTGAGTGGAAGAAATTACCCATTTTTGCTAGTTTTCTAAGCTGATACAAACATGATTGCATGGCTGAGATTAATGCGTTTTTCCAAAATTGAGGTGTGAAAATAAGATAAAACCAGAGTTTCTACAGGAGGCTGAGATAAAAATGGAAGGGTCTATGATTATTTTGTGATGAGTCTTGGCCAATGATAATGATTTCTGACTTTTCAGAGTTTAACTATAAGAACTTCTCCTCTATCCAGTTGTTCATGTTTGCAATGCACATGTGAAGGTCGTTTAATTGTTTTATGTTTTTATAGTCACCATGATGACACAACACAACACACAGCTCTCTGCGAGCCAATTCAAGTTTCTTCTTCGATGTAGAAAGTGAAAGTAAATTGTTTTACTCATTGAATGCTCCACAGTCTTTGCTTTCTTAAATAGTTTAACAAGCTCTGCTGAGAGAGAAAATGAAACAAACAACAAAAAAACAAGAAAATCTATTTAGCATCTTGACAATCTTCTTCTTTCCTTGTTTACGTTGATGGGAGGGATGGAGCGGGAAATAGAAAAGGGGCATTGAGTCAAAAACATGGCGCAACATTGTCCTGAGTTGCTCATGGGCATTGGGGGAACTCGCATAGGATTCAGTGTTATTTGCCTGATTTTCTCACTGACACTCAAACGCATTGCATTCAGTTAGGACACAGTGTGGAGGCCCAAACACTTAAATTTGCAGCTTTATGTAGGCTTGAGGTGTCTCTGCTGGTATTAATGCTTTGAAGACATGATTTTGGCTTAAGAGATGTGACATGTGAGATGTTTCATGGCACGGCAATAATGGAGAAAACTTTGATTTATTCATGCATAATATTTGTTTGGGATTCTTGGACTCTTTTACAAATTCAGGTCGTCTGCAAGGAACGGAAAAATCTGGTTTATGTATAATTCGCTTTTCAGGTAAGGCAAAGAAAGTCCATAAACAGCTGAACCATTCTTCAGTTGTTTGCAGAGCTGTCACAGTGTTAGCCTTAATTAAAAAATATAGCTCAACCAACAAGGTCAAGAGGGCAAAAAACAGGAAGTCACCTCGCGCAGCATGTCACTGGTTTATGCAGCAAGACTGTTTCTGTTTCTCTGACACCTTGATAATTAAAGCTCATAAATTATACGGCAGAGCCTGGCAGGAAAGAGTTAACCTGGAAGGAGAGTTCAGAGCATGGATGTGTTGGCACAAGGCTGGGGAGGACGCTGGCTGATTAATGTTAGTTAAATAGAGCATCAAGATGAGTGTTTGATAATATGAACAGCATGATGAAAGGGGAAAGACTGAGGGAGAGGGTTGGTAGGCTTGTCGAGGCTTTTCAGTGAAACAGATGTATTTCAGATGAATGTGACTGAGGGGGAGTTTGGTTTGGAAAACAAGAATAGAGCGATAAATCTGAGATATCTTATTTTACTTTGTGCTAAGGCTTGGCCCATCTAAAAACTCAAATTCCAATGAAGTTGAGATGTTGTGCAAAAACATATATGAAAACAGAGGACAATGGTTTGCAAATCCTTTTCAACCCATATTTAGATAGAAAAGCACTCAGAGAGCGCAGACCTCCACCAAGTAGCTCAGTACCAGCAGCAGCTTTTCCACAACCCCTGTAAAAGATACTATTTTGGATCACCAGATCCAGAATAGGGATAGGATCCAGAACAAATTACCACATACATGGAGGTTGTTATCCTGTATGAACACAAGTTTTGGGAACATCACTTCATATTTTGATTTTATATGAATTATTGAATGTCGTCAATGGGATTTACCATTATAAAGTTCAATGTTTTTGTGATGTCAGTCTGGATTGATCCTGATGAATTTTACCTTTATGATAGAGGCATGGACCCCATATTATCCTGTGAAATTGGAAGTGAATTCGTGAAGAAATCCCACCCAATGTTAACCTATGGGATTTTTTAAAATTTGGGAAATTCTTTTGCATCCACACAAATATCTGTAAAATGTAAAAATGTAATGGCTTCTTCCTTGGACCAAACCACATCCAGTAGATTTTCTGTAATCTTGCTAACAAACAGACAAACATACACTGGCAAAAACATAACCTCCTTGGCGAGGGTAATTAAAAAAACTGAGAAAAACAACTGTTTAATGTTCAAACTGTTTATAGCCGTTGTTTTGTTTGCACATATTCACTCACTATGAATATGACACCTGCAACATATTCCAAAGTAGCTAGGACGGGGGCATGTTTACCACTGTTTATCATCAACTTTCCCTTTAAGAAGACACCGAATAACTGGATGGGAACTCAGGACGCTTATTGTTGAAGTTTGTAGGTGGAACTCTTTTTGTGGTTCATAACATGCCACCCATTCAAGCTTTGCAGGGCAGAGTTTTAGCTTGCACTTGTAGATGTGGCAACAAATTGTGTTAACTGACAACCATTTTCTGAAGTGCTCCTGAGCCCAGGTGGTAATATCTTTTACAGAATGACAATGGATTTTAATGCAGTGCTGCCTGAAGAATAGAAAGTCACGGGTATTCAGTGTGATTTTTCAGCCCAGCTGCATATGTGTAGACATTCTCTGGATAATTTGTATCTTTTGATGATATTATTTACCGTATAAAATCCCTAAATTCCTTGTAATTTTACACTAAGAAACATTGCTCTTAAGCTGTTGGACTGTTTGCTCATGCAGGTGTTCAAAAAGTGGTGAACCTCATCCCATCTTTGCTTGTGAATAATTGAGCCTTTCAGGGATACTCCTTTTATACCCAATCATGACACTCAAGTGTTTCCAGTAAACCTGTTCCCCTGTGAAACCTTCCCAGTCTTTTGTTGCGCCTGTCTCAGCACTTTTGGAAGTGTTGCAGGCATCAAATTTAAAATAAGTGAAGATTTGCATCAGTTTCAACATGAAATATGTTGTCTTTGTAGTGTATCTAACTGAATGTAGTTCAAACAGGATTTGCAAATCATTGTATTCTGTATTTATTTACATTTTACACACTGAAAGTCCAGTTTTATGTGTGAGAGTTTTTCGAGAAAATGTGTCTGAGGTGTAAGCTAACATGCGTCTCCACATGCCTGTTTGTGCATGTGTGTGCCGGGGGTTTTGGTTCAAATGAGAAGCAATCAAGCAGAGTTTGTGTACATAGGCAAGGCATGAAAAATCGGACTCTGCTTCCCACAATATATCCATATCTTCTCTCCCTTTCGCCTGTGCAGACAAACACAGCAAGAGCCCGCACAGACTGAGAGCTGTTCCTGTGATCTACATTCAAGGATGAAGACCTTAAATCTCAGCCTTGACCCCCAGATTCCACACTTGTCCCTTTAATCCCATCCCATCCCACCAACAACCCTGTTTCCTCCCCTCTCGCTGTCCAAGCATTTATCCAGGGATCAGACAGAAAAACATACATAGCTTCCCCAGACTGGACCCGCACACTTATACACACATTTTCTTACTACCCGGACTCATTCATCTCTTTCTCACTCTTCCTCACCCGACCTTTCTCACCTCCTGTTCCATGTTTTCTTGTGTGATCCTCCAACTTTTCACTCCTCCCTTCTATTAACCTCATCCAAACCTGCTGCCTGACCTTTTGATCCTTTAAGTCAGGTCTCTGTTGTTGAAGTTTGATTGCATGAAGGAAAATGATCTGTGATCAAGAAAACAGACGAGGTGTCTGGGTTTAAAGCAGCAACATGTAACGTTTCTACCAAAATAAAGTAGTTATACTGTTGACCTAACCAAGGTTAGGGTTAATCGTACTCTTTTGTCCATCACTGTTAACTTTCATCCATTGCATCAAACAGTCCTGAGACAGGCTAACTGGTTTCTTTTTAGCTGAGGACTGATGTGTGAACCAATTCATAAATCTTTAAAATTAAACGTTACTAAAGCAGGTTAGTGCTGTGTTGGAATGGGATGGCTGGATTTCTTGTTGTTGAAAGTTATAATGTTGTTGGACTGACTTAAACTACTTTTTTTCAAGATGGATAGAGATGCATGCTGTTCCTACAAGCAAAACCAGAATCAACAGTTAGAGGTTGAAAAAACAGACTAAGAAATAGCTGGCTGTGAATAAAATACACAGCTTCAGTTCTTGAGTTTACTTAAAAACCCTACTGGCCAAATATTACTTTTATACAACAGAAAGCTACACACATATATATATATATATATATATAAATATATATATAATATATATATATATATATAATATATATATATATATATATATATATATATATATATATATATATATATATATATATATATATATATATATATATATATATATGAATGAATGAATGAATGAACTTTATTTAACCAGAAAAGCCCCGTTGAGATCAAGAATCTCATTTTCAAGAGTGTCCTGGCAAAGACAGGCAGCAGCACATTTACAAAGTTACAGACAAAAAAAAAAAAATTACAGACACAAACACATACATAAACCCCCATAATATATATATATATATATATATATATATATATATATATATATATAGATAGATAGATAGATAGATAGATAGATATAGATATATAGATATAGATAGATACACTGCCCGGCCAAAAAAGAAAGTCGCCACCAAAAAACAGGGTCACACACTCTAATATTTCATTGAACTGCCTTTAGCTTTGATTACAGCACAAATTTGCTGTGGCATTGTTTCAATAAGCTTCTGCAATGTCACAAGATTTGTCACAGATCATAGCACTGCCCCCACAGGCTTGTACAGTAGGCACTAGGCATGATGGGTGCATCACTTCACCTGCCTCTCTTCTTACCCTGATGCTCCCATCACTCTGGAACAGGGTAAATCTGGACTCATCAGACCACATGACCTTCTTCCAGTCCTCCAGAGTCCAATCTTTATGCTCCCTAGCAAACTGAAGCCTTTTTTTCCAGTAAGCCTTACTGTTTAGTGGTTTTGTTGAGGCTTCACAGCTGTTCAGTCCCAATCCCTTGAGTTCCCTTCACATTGTGTGTGTGGAAATGCTCTTACTTTCACTATTAAACATACCCCTGAGTTCTCCTGTTGTTTTTCTTCTATTTGATTTGGTCAAACGTTTAAGTGATCACCGATCACGATCATTCAGGATTTTTTTTCGACCACATTTCTTTCTTGAAGACGATGCTTTCCCACTATCCTTCCAGTTTTTAATAATGCTTTGGACCGTTCTTAACCCAAGTTTAGTAGTTTCTGCAATCTCCTTAGATGTTTTCTCTGCTTGATGCATGCCAATGATTTGACCCTTCTTAAACAGACTAACATCTTTTCCATGACCACAGGATGTGTCTTTCCACATGGTTGTTTAAGAAATGAGAAGCTACTCATTGCATCAGCTGGGGTTAAATAAGTTGTTGCCAGCTGAAAGATAATCACACGTGCAGTAATTATCCAACAGGAGGCTCGTACCTATTTGCTTAGTTAAATCCAGGTGGTGACTTTTTTTTTTGGCCAGGCAGTGTAGATTGATAGATAGATATGTATAGACACACCCATAAACATAATCGCTTAAATTCAATACCAACTGGTGTTAGCAAAGTTAAGAAATAATCAACCAAAGTCACACTGCATTGTTAACAATGGAAGACAATTTATCAGCTGATTATTTCTTACTCTGCAAACAACAACAAAGTTTAAACCCACCAAACACTGACATGTGCATTTTCTAACGATACTGCTTTAACCATCCCTCATCTGCTCTAGATGAGGGATGGGATGGATGCTTGAGAAAGACCAGCTGACCCCTTTTGAAGGTCTGAACAGTCTGTAAACACTTTGGATGGATTAGGTCAGAGGCTGAGGGAGGTGAACATGGGGGAAGGAGAAGACGAGGGACGAGATGGTGGTGATAAAGAAGGACTGAAAATAATAAAGAGGGCAGAGAGTCAAAGGTGTCAGATGAGGATCATTGTTACATGCAGATTGTGGGCCTTTTTCTCAACATATATTCAAAAATGCCAAACAGAAAATCACTTGGACACCATCAGCAGGGAATTGTTTGGGATATTTTTCAACTCTGTGATTGCCTAGAAAAACAGTAAACAGAAGAGAAATATATCAAAAAGGTGTAACCAGTCTTTGATTTTGGAAATATATTAAAAAAAATTGAGGAATCCCAAAAATTTAACTTGACTAATCATTTGAGGGTAAAAAAATGCCCCCACCCAGTAAAACAATGAGGGCTCTATCGTATACCTGGCCACAGCCTTTTTTCTTGGTGTCTTCTTTAATTTCCACCTGACGTATTTTTATGCCTGGTGCTCACGCTGTTAAAACATTTTCAGCTCAGTGATGATAATGCTCACAGATAATAAAACACACTTTCCAGTAACTTTTACACATGCAATAGTGAACAGAACCTGTTTTGAAAATAAGACAAATAATGCTTAAAGCCCAAAGTCATTTGATGTACACAGAAAAGGTCCATTATAAACATATATCTTCCTGGTCCTTTTGGTTTTATGCTTAGTTATGAATGAGGTTTCACTTTTACGCTCAGTGTCTGGCTTGTTACCTCCTCCAAGGAGGTTATGTTTTTGCTGCCATATGTTTGTCTGTTTGTTAGCAAGATTACACAAAAAATACTGGACAGATTTTGCTGAAATTTTCAGGAGATGTTGGTAATGGCCCAACTTAAAAAGTATTGATTTTTGGTGGTGATCCAGATAACCGCCATTAGCGATCAACTATTTTTGCAAAATAACTGCCTAACTAACAACAATATCAACATGATTCTGAGTGCTAGGTGTGGGTTTTCAGGGTCAAGGAATCAGATTATGATGGTAACTTTATCATGGAACTATTACTTACAGCTGTAACAGCAATATGTGAGCTACCTTGGCGGAGGTTTGCGCTCTCAGAGTGCCGTCTAGTCTTTTTGATTGGAATCTTTCATACATAAGATCCTAATCTCTCATACATCATTCTGTGTAAGTTTTTTTTTTAGTATAATAGTTCAAAAAAGGAGAGAAATTAAATTATAGACTAAACTTAACCCACCATCTAAATAGAAAAATGCTTTGTTTACTGAATTAAAGTGAAAGACAGCTGACACTGATGATTTGATCTATGTTACGCCCAAAATACACTCACACACCCTGTATAATAAAGGTGCATAATCTGCGTCCAGGCTTGTCAAAATAGAAAACTTTAGACCGGCACACCCCAAACCGCTGTGCGTCATCCACTTTAGGACAACACGCTTCATGGCGTCAAAATAGGGCCCTGAGTCTCATTGCAAGAAAGTAAACTACCCACTGACCCATGTTGTTGGATGGGGCTGAATAGTCTCAGAAATGGCACTTACATCTCTTACATGCAAGTCCCAGCAGAAGAACAGGTTGAATTACCTTCCTCTTCTATAGTAACAGGCTCATGCCAGACCTTAACAGTGGCCATGTTGTCTTCTTGCTCTTATATATATGATTTGTGGTTTTCTGGTCAGGATCTGGCTTGTTAAAACATTAATGCATGGATTAAAGTTACAGCCATTTGGTAGCAAAAGAAAATCCAAAGAAGAATACACTTGAGCTAAATCTTTAAGTTAAACATATTTTTGATCCCCAAATCCTATAACTGATCTAACAAGTCACAAAGAAGGGGGATTGCCTGCTATTTACAAGCCCACTTTCCCTCTTAACAGCAGGTAGCTTTCTGCTCTCGTCCATCATCTGCTCCGTTCCAAAAGTTGATGTTTAAGCTATGCATATAAAAGTTTGGTTTCCAGCCCAGTGCCAGAGTAAATTGGGTGGTATATGTTTTAGAGACATTTCCGTCTTTGAGAGTGAGGGTCCCTGGTCCCCGTTTGTGATGGAATAGACCACCGCTTGCCAAGTGCTGCTCATTTCTTAGGCCTCTTTGTGGCTCCGAGGAACACTTTAAAAACCGCAAGTTATCATTGGAGCAGAGGAGGCTTGTGGCAAGCAGGACGACCATCACCATCCACCTACACCCCATTATACTCTCCTCCACTGACCATACACACCTTGAGCAAATCCCACCTCACACTTTCCATCTGTCTGTCTGCTGCCAGTTTGCACACCTTCCTCCCTTTCCCCTCCACCCATCAGGTGGTGCCAGCCTCCGACCCTTCCGCCTTTCTTTCCTTCCTCTCCCCCTAATGTCCATCCATCCTTACTGTCAGCACTCCATCAGTCTTGTCTGGCTCAGTTGTTGTGATGAATGGCAGTGCAGCCGCCAGGTACATGCTGTTTTATAAACATGGTTGATAGCTTAGATTTGCTGTGTGGTCTTCGTCTTGGTTAAATCATGATGTGTAATTAGTTGGAGTTCTGGCATTTGCGCATTTGTGATGACGAATAATGGAAAGTGGAAAAAAAAAAAAAAAAAAGAAAGAAAAAGAAATCTATAGAAGAAATACATCACCTTTGAATGTCACGTGGATCAATTATTGAACCAAATTTTAGACCTTGTATAAAAAAAGACAACTCGTAGTCAAAAACTTAAATTCCAATGCAGTTGGGATGCCATGTAAACCTAAATGAAGACAGAATACAACAATTTGCTATTTATAACACCATTCTACTGAATACACTATAAAGACAATATATTTAATATTTAAATTGATAAACCTTGTTTTTTTTTTTTTAATTTTCACTCATTTTGAATTTGATGACTAAAACATAAACATGTGCCAAAAAACTGGGACAGGGGCAAAAAAAAAGTAGAAAAGTTGTGGAAAGCTCATAAACCCC
The DNA here is from genome assembly GCA_037902135.1 of Cetoscarus ocellatus. NCBI lineage: Eukaryota > Metazoa > Chordata > Actinopteri > Labriformes > Labridae > Cetoscarus > Cetoscarus ocellatus. The sequence continues at coordinate 685,660 of JBAMNC010000898.1, read as the reverse complement.
TGTCTGTAACGTTCTATAGGTGAACAGATTAATTGGACACAAGTGAGTGTCAAGTAGCGCTGAAAGGCTCAGACATTTACTAGCAAGGATGGGGCGAGAATTACCACCTTGAGAACAACTGTTTGATCAAATAAAGAACGTTTCTTAATGCACAATTGCAAGGAGAAAGTCCACAATATCATCAAAAGATGCAGAGAATCCAAGGAAATCATCTATGTGGCAAGTTCAACAACCAACACTGAATGCCTGTGATCTTCAATCCCTCAGGTGGAACTGCATTAAAAACCAGCATCATTCTGTAAAGGATATTTCCACATGGGCACAGGAACACTTTTGAAAACCATTGTCAGTTAACACAGTTCTTGACTACATCTACAAGCGCAAGTTAAAACTCTACCATGCAAAGCAAAAGCCATACGCATCTCATCTGAGATGGACTGACACAAAGTGGAAAAGTGTGCCGTGGTCTGATGAGTTCAAAAGCGAGCATCTGTTATGGTATGGGGGTGTATTAGTTTCCATGACATGGGTAACTTGCACATCTGTGAAGGCAGCATTAATGCTGAAAGATACATCCTGAAGCAACTAAAGATGTACATCAAGCAAGAATGGGAAAGGGAAATGAAGACAAACTCTTCATTTTATGGATACACATATATGCATAAATACATATAAAATACACATAAACATAAATATACAAATGCATACATCCAACACCTAACATGAATCCATATAGCCAATCATGAAGTGGACTAAAGAACTAAAGCTAGAAAATTTGCAAAAAGCAATATATAAAATTCATCAGTTAAATATCTTTTCTTGAAGTATTTCAATTAAATTTAGGTCAAAAAGGATTTACAAATCATTATGTTCTCTTTATATTTAAGTTTTACATGACATCCCAACTTATTTGGAATTTGGGGCTTGTATGTTTTATGATGATAAACAGCAAGATTGCATTAGAACTGTATTTAATTTACTAGCAGACATAACCACTTTTTTCAGAGATGTACAAATTGATTAAATTTATTCATAGACGTGTACAAAACAAAGTGAGAATAAAGTGACATCTGAAGCTAGAAATATTTAACAGAAGAAAACCTTTACCTTTGATAAAGTTAGATCCGTTGGTACTAGTGCTTAACTCAAATTACTCTTATAGCTGATACATTTTTGACACACGACTACCACGCACATGTTTAATGTTGATCCTCAGCCTTGTCTGTATTTCAGGTTGTCAGGAAGGAAATGTCAAAAGGTCCCTTGTCTTCAAAGTCCCACAGATGATTCTCTTCATAGACCAAAGCTTCTGTATTTACTCTCCATATGACTTGAGCTACGACCTGAGTTTGTGGAATCTCACATTTTGCTTACTGACTGAGCAGAGAGCACCCCTTCCCTGACCCAGAGGAGGAGCTATTAATAAACATAAAGCAGCAACCTGTGTAGCTTGTTGCTCCAAAACTGATGTGAAGTAAGGATGTTGTACTGCTCTTTAGATTAAAAACTCACAAACAGCTCAGTGGTGAGAGAAAAATGATCCACACACATTTTTTGCTCCTATATGCTTTCGTCATTTGCTATTTGATCTATTTTCCTCTGCAGTAATGCTGCTAACTATAAGAAGTTCCTTATTTCCCTTTAAAAATAAACACAGTTTTATTTAGAAATGTAGTAAAGGTACCTTTGGTAAAGCCATTACAAAATTAAACAAATACACAGACCAATTTTTGTAAGAAACTTTAAAATCTTCTTTAATAACCTTTACTGGTTTACCTATAAAGAGCAATCAGCTAAAGGTGAAATCCTGTAAAGTGTTCGTACTGTCACGTGAACAGAGGATCACTGGTATTAACTAAGTCATTGGCTACGTTTACAGGCAGTCATTAAACCTTTCATAACCGGAATATTAGCTATAACCTGGTTGCGTGCAGCCATGTAAACACCAAAAAACCTTTTTAAAAACCAGAATGTCACCCCTGGGTTACTCCTTTTCTAACCCGAATATTTGGTCATGTATACGCTGATCAGGATATCCTCATCGAAAGGAACATTAAGTTGTGTTCTGCGCATGTCCCTTTTCGCAAGGAATCTTGGTCTTTTGAGTACAGGAAGTACTTGTTGTAACATGGCACAGCTCCGGCTCGTTGCTATTGGATACAGGAAGAAGAAGCGGGAATGACGCGCATTGCGTCATGACGTTCTTCGTGCTGTTTTGTTCGGGATACTATGTATAGAGGAGTAACCCTTTTTGCTCACGCATGTAAACTGGGTTATTCCAAATGTTTCAGAAACCGGAAAATTGATCTTAATCCGAATATTGACTGCATATAAACGTAGCCAGTGTCATTGTGTTACAACATTTGTTATGAGTTGGTGCTATACGAATAAAGATTGATTGATTGATGCACTTTTTGACAGTTCTAAAGGAACAGCAGTGTCAAATAATTTGTTTGACAGAGTAAGATTTTACCGCAGCCATCAACTTCTCAGTCAGTGTTTCAGATCACCACTTCAATGTTTCAGTCAGAGTTTGTCAAAAGCTAAATGGAGAAAAAGTAGAAACTGGACCAATGCAGATAAACAAAAAAACTTTATTCTAAACTAAAAAGGCTCAAAAAACAAAACTCAATCCTTTGCAAAAAGTCTCAAAATACAAAAGACAATTTCTTACAAAAGTTCTAAATCCAACAAGCTACATGCAGAGAAAAAAAACACTCCAAGCAAAACTCAAAATACAAACCAAAGTCACTAAGCAAGACAAACTTCAAGGGAAATAGCTGGAAACTTACTCAGGGAATGTGGCATAGAAGACGAATAAACGGACAAAGAGAAGAGGGAACACAGAGACTATCCACACTGGGGGATAATCAGACACAGGTGAGACAATCACACAGGTGGAGGGAATCACAATCAGAGTCCACACAGAGGGGAGGGCAGGAAACACAACATGAAAAAGAGGGGTGTCAAAATAAAACAGGAAAGACAAGAAACATGAGAAACAAGAGGATTAAACAAGGAACAAGAGTAATAAACATACTGAATAAAACAAAACTGGCAAAAACCATGACAGTTTCATTGAAGAACCAATTTAAAGAAAAAATAAGAACATAAAATAGTTTAATTTATCTGTTTAAAGTATCAATAAACTGGTAGGAACACCAAAATTCTAAATGTGCAATTAATTTTGAGTTAATTATTCCAAATTAGAGACTAGTTGTGATTAAAAATTGTCATCACTTGACAGCCCTAACTAATACTTTAAAAAACATTTTCATGGGACTATGGAAAAGCTTAATGCCAAATAATGATATTTTCATGATGACATTAGTTATTAGAAATTCATTCTGTCTCAGTTTTCCTGCATTAGACATAGCTGTTCTTACGCTGCACTTATTTCTGATCTATGATGATTTTGTTTCTGATCATAAAATTCAACATTTAATTTGGGATACCGCATGCCTTGACATTCACACAAGCCAGTGCAACGTGTATATGCATACTTCACCCTGATGCAGGTGCCGTTTATGTGCCCTCATGCTGTTAAAAGAGCAAAAGTTAGTGTGCTCCTGTTTTTGCCCAGAAGTGTGTTTTTCTGAAAATGAGAAGCAGTCAGAGCTGGCATGTTTCTGATATTTTTAGGACACATTAAGGAGATTGGTACACATCTGCAAAAACTAAACACAATTTCCTGAGCTTTTTTTCCCTCACTGGAGACGCACAGCAGCACACCTCTACCACCATATCAGAGCAGTTGATAAATTCAGTCTTTGTTCATAATGGGACAGATAGCTGAAAGACAGTGGGCCTTTTTACCTCTGCCAAGGAGGTTATGTTTTTGCGGGTGTATGTTTGTGTGTTTGTTCGCAAAATTATGCAAAAACTAATGGACAGATTTTGCTGAAATTTTTAGGAGATGTTGGTAATGGCTTAACTTAAAAATGATTAGATTTTAGTGGTGATCTAGAAAACGGTCATTAGCGAATGATCATTTGTGCTCAATAACTGTCAAACTAATAATGATATCAACATGATTCTGAGGTGTTTGTTTTCAGGGTCAAGTAATCATATTATGATGGTGACTTTATCATGGAACTATTGGTTATAGATGTAACAGCAACATATGAGCTACCTTGTGCTCTCCAAGTGCCTTCTAGTTTTCCAGGGTTTTAACTGGAGATTTAAATAATAAATGCAGTTTCATTATTCAGAATCTTCTGGTTTGTCTTTTGAATTGTTTCTTATGCTCTGGATGCTTCACTGGAATAAGGCACTTTAACCTGAGCATTAAGATTTATTATAGAGTTCTTTGCGTGTATACTGGCACAATAATAGCACAGAGATTAGATCATCCAACTAACCTGCTTTGTAAATAGTGATTGGTTTGATCTATGTTACACCCATAACACATCCATGTATAATATAGGTGCATGATCCATCCTCTTTACACCCTGTGTCTTGCTTTGTGCCAAGAACACACGTCCTCAGTACAGCAAAATGTAGACAGACATGCTTCATGCTGCCTTGTACCCCGCTCTTTCACAGAACGTGCTGTCAAATATAAGGCCCCTTGTGTTTTTTTTCATCCATTTACTGAATCAACAAAAGAGCAGAAATGTATCTACAATATATTGAGGCACAGTTAGTGCATGCACAAGGATTGCACTAGCAAGAAAGATTTAACATTTATTTTACAAACTTTTCAACTTCAACAAGAACCCCCCCCCCCCATACTCTGCACAGTATTTTCACAGGAAATGGAGTGAGGTCTTAAGAAAATACTTCTAAAAATCATCTTTGTCTATTTTCCTTGTGTCAGCCAGTCACGCGTACATGTGGGCACAGTGCCCTGCAAAAATATTATGATTTGTTTTTGCAGTTATATTTAGTTTCCTGGTTTGTTTTCTTGACATGTATGTTGCACCTTGTTCTGCAGAATAACTCTGATTTCATTCCTGTAAATAAAATTAAGGTGATTTGAATTATGTGTTTCTTCTGATGAATGTATTTCTTCTTCCTCACCTTTAAAAGGAACATGGGAAGGCATAGAGGGCACTCTACATGATCCAGGGGCAGTGCTTAAATGTTGCCAACAGCTTCAAAATATGCTGCGAAGAATAAAAAAAAGTATAATGTTTGAATATGCATATTTCTTAAAAAAAAAAATATATATATATATAGTATTTCATATATTTCAGTGGAATCTGTCTTCAGATGATTAGACTGTTTCCAAAGCTAACTGTTTGTTTTATTTTAAGATTTTATTGATTACTTTTAAGGCACTCGTGGGCCTGGCCCCCAGCTATATCTCAGATCTATTGATACCTTATGAGCCGGCCCGCAGCCTCAGATCCTCTGGCGAAGGCCTCCTGGTCGATCCAAAGTCGAGACTCAAAACTCGACTTTGGAACGACCTGCCAGAGGAGATAAGGCGTACTGAGTCTGTCGCTTCTTTTAAGTCGATTTTAAAAACTCACTTTTACAGACTTGTTTTTATGTGATGCCGTCTTTTATCTTATATCTTTTATTTTCTGTTTTACTGTCTTTTAGCTTTTGTCTATCAGTATTGCTCTTATCATTTTACCTCCTATCTCTTTTAAGTCCTTTTTATTTACATTTTCTTTGCGATGTTTCATATTAATGCCATGACTTACTATTAATTCAGATTTTATCTAATTATGCTTCACTTTTGTTCCACTTTTAATCCTTTTATAGATAACCTTTATAGTCTTTTTATTGTCTTATTTCCTGCTCATGTCTGTTGTTTTATTCCCATTGCTATCATTATTACTATTTTATTGTCATTACTAATATCGTCCTTTTCACATCCTTTTTACTTTTTTTTCACCCCCTTTTTACTTTTTCTTATTGTTTTTTTTCGGTCCTCATGGTCTCATTTTACGTTGCATGGTTCTTGTATTGTCTGGATTCTTATGACAAGACGTGTTTTTCTGTAACAGTGCCTTGATTTAAACTGGGATTTTTGTTTTGTTTTTTTGTTTTAATTCCTTTTGTGCTCTTGTGATTGCTGTCTGTATGTTCTTGTCTGATTGTCAAAGCACTTTGTAAACCACTGTTTTTAAAAAGTGCTATACAAATAAAGTTATTATTATTATTATTATTATTATTATTATTATTATTATTATTATTATTATTGTTATTATTATTATCATAAGTGTTTGATATAAGGTCCAAAGTAACACTACAAAGTGTAAAACAACTGTAACAGCATGATCAAAATATCTTGAAAAATTGTTCTTTTAATCAGAGTTATCAGAAGTCTTAAGTTAATCATTGTCAGAGCTTTACACTATGCTAAAGCTAACCTGTGCATAGCAGAAGGGTTTTTTTTAACAGCTTCTTTGGGTCGTTTTTGGACTGGGGAAAGTGTTACATTGGTTACATTTCAGTTGATGTTTTAGCTGGTTGTTTTAGCCATTCTTTGTGGCTCTAGATCAAGCCAATCCATGGCAAAATATTTGACTACATAGACCATGTCAAAGCCATACAAAACCGACATTCTGCAGAGCAAACAAACTCATTCAGTGTTGCTTTTATTTACAGACATCAAACTCATTAAGACAGTTGTCATCCATACAGAATATCATAGACTTTGGATGCCTGATTTTTTTGTGAACTCAACGATCTATCTCAGGTTATTTCTTTTCTCCTCTGCCCCTCAAACTACAAAAACCTAAAATGTGAACTCATCAGCACAAACTCATCCAGCAGCCGGCAGCTTCAGTGGGACAGTTCATCATAATAAGGACAGGAAAAAAACACCTGTCTCATTTGTCATGACATTTCTATTTGGATTTTTAATTCAATTAATTGTGTCCATTTTAAAACATCTAATGTGCAAACATTTTCAGGAGAACAGTAAAAACAGAACCTCTAAGTTTTGATGTTTGTATGGTTTGATTTTGTGCACACAACTGTCAGTCTTCAGGCACACACAGACAGCCCAAGCACTGTTTTAAAGAGATCAAACTGCCTAAGAGGGATACACCAACTTTTTTGTTTTTCTTTTTGTGTCTTACCTGCATGCAGTCACAAGAAAGAGATGGGTAGAGCTTGTATTCCTAAATTCTCAACTCAACTCATTTTTATTGATAAAGCACTTCAAAAACAACCACAGCCGAAAGTGCTGTACATAAATAGACAAAACAACGCAGACATAAAACAGTTAAAACAATGGATAAAATAAAGCCGGTATAAACACTAAAATAACTGTTTCATTGTTTTTAATAACAATTTAAAAACAATAGAAACAAATAACTAAAAACAAACCATAAAACACTAAAACAGGACCAGAGTCTCATGCGGTGTTGAAAGCCAAGGAATACAAATGAGTTTAAGATGAGTTTTAAAAATGGACAGGGAGGAGGCTTGTCTAATGTGGAGGGGAAGCCCACGATTTAGGAGCAGCAACAGAAAAAGCTCGATCCCCTCTGAGCCTCCGCTTTGACCTCAGTTCCTCCAGGAGCAGCAGATCAGCTGACCTGAGGCACCGAGCACGAGCGTAGGGGTGAAAGAGCGCAGAGAAGTAAAATGGGGCCAGACCATTTAAAGATAAAAACAAATAAAAGAATCTTAACATGGACTCTAAAATGCACAGGCAGCCAGTGGAGGGAGGCCAGGGTGGGAGTCATGTGCTCCGTCTTACATACACCAGTTAAGAGGTGAGTGGCTGCAATTTGCACCAACTGCAGACGTGCAAGGGAGGACTGGCTAACTCCAAAATAAAGTGCATTACAGTAATCCAGCCGAGATATGGTAAAGGCGTGGATTATTGTTTCAAAGTGCTATTGTGGGCTTCGTCTATGCCAGCTGCCTGATCTGAAAAAAGCTGGACTTCACTTCGGAACTATCTTGAAGATTCAAACAAGGCAAATGGACTGTGTCTCGTTGCCTTGATTTTGAATCTTCAAGATAACCATGACCTGGATAAATGAGAATCTACACAGACATTTTGGGAAGACGTTTCACTTCTCATCCAAGAAGCTTCTTCAGTTCCAAATGGCTGGTGATGGAAGCAGATATTTATCTTACTAGAGGAGAAAACAACAACAAAGGAAGGGAGGAGTTGGAGAACGACTCATAGAAACTCATCACAGGGTGATTCAACCCCTGAGAGTCTTTACCCTGAATGGGTCATTAACTCCCCCTGTCATGTGAGGTGTTGTGGTCACATGTGCCCAGGTGTGAGTGTTTGGAGAGCTTCCTGGGGAGAGAGCTTAGCACTGCATTATATGTAGGTGAGAGGTTGTGTCTGAGTCCACCACCTCTGTTAAGAGGGGGTTTCTCCAGTCTGGTGAAGATGGCTTCTTTAACTCCTCTTTCAAACCATCTTTCTTCTCTTGCCAACACCTGTACATTGCTGTCCTCAAAAGAGTGTCCTGTGTCCTTTAAGTGAAGGTGGACTGCTGAGTCCTGACCTGAGGAAGTGGCTCTCCTGTGTTGAGCCATACGCTTGTGAAGCGGTTGTTTAGTTTCCCCAATGTACAGGTCTGAGCATTCCTCACTGCACTGGACTGCATACACCACATTGCTCTGTTTATGTCTTGGTGTTTGGTCCTTGGGATGGACCAACTTCTGCCTTAATGTGTTTCCAGGCTTGAAGTGAACAGGAATGTGGTGTTTGCCAAAGATTCTCCTAAGTTTTTTGGATAAACCCGCAACGTAAGGGATCACAATGTTCTTGCGTCTCTCTTCCCTTTCATGCTCCGTGTCCTTTCTTTTCTTGTTCTTCAAAAAGGCCCACTTTGGGTATCCACAGGTTTTAACGGCTTCTCTAATGTGTTTCTGCTCCTTTTCCTTTCCTTCCTTCCTTGTAGGAACACTCTCAGCCTGGTGGTTGAGGGTTCTGATGACACCCAGCTTGTGCTGCAGAGGATGGTGGGAATCAACCACCATCCTCTACAGAACTAATTTGCCAATCCAATTTAAAAATCACTGTTAATGCAAACAAACGGCTCACTCACAACTGCGAGTCAGTTCTCATCGTTCACTTAAAAGAGCTGTTCAAAAGACTTGACTTGTTTGACAGTGTCACATCTCTATTGTAAGCCCTTGCAGAAGTAGGTCAAAAAAAGAAACAAAAAACTCTGTTTACGAGTAGAAGAAGATAATACAATGATAGTAGAAGATAATGTAACATAATACGGTAAAACGAGTCACAACAAGCACACAGGACTGTTTAGAGTTGCTGAAGAGTTGATCTGATGACTGCAGGCAGAGGCAGGCTAACACTTCCCATTGACTCCCAGTGTTTGAGCTAAGCTAATTAGCGATAGGAGAGCTTTGCCCGTCTTACTGCACGCACAGTCAAAATAATGGCGTCTATGTTATTGTCATGGACTTTGGAGTGAGGCAAGACATGAAAAAAAGGTGGCATATCCCTTTAAATCAGGTTTATATATTTATTTTGAATGACTGCTAGGGTATGTTCACAATCACCAATGTTCTTCAAGTTTTCATACATTGAGTACCCCTGATAGTGCTGTATTCTCTCTCTGTCTGAGGTGCTTGTTAGAGCTCCTGCCCCTTCAAGGCTCAATTACCCATTACTCCAAGTCTGCTCCAATTGGTTTACAGGTCTACTCTGTGGTTATTGGTCAGTTTTGCAATGACTCTACACCATGTTGTCAACATCTCTACATTCATTCTCTGCTTTGCACGGGGCTTGCTACTGTAAGACAATGGGCTTACGCTGACAACAAAACAATGGCAGGAATGTCACACTGGTAGTTCGATTTCGGGGTGCCAAGTGAACGAGATACTTTAGGCAGCTCCTGGTGCTATTCAGAGGGGAACGTCCTATTGTTGTGGGCTTTTTGTCTTTTCATAGAGGTGCTCTATCATGCCCAGGAGACATGTAAATCACTCTGAAGGGCTTTTTGAACTCCAAAAGGCTGTCATTTGAAGTATGAAAAATACAAGAATATTTACTCATTGAGGCACAAAACGTTAGGGTCACACACTGTGTTTTATAACCGTTATGATCAATATCCACCTTCATGCCTGACTGTGTTTAACGTGATTGTTGACGTTGGTCTGTTGTTTTCAGCATGTTGTGATTCCTATTAAAGACCAAGGACATGAGCTTGAATCTGAACTTCACTGCGCACTCATGAACACATGTTAACAATTACAGATATTGAACTTTTCTCATTAATAAGAGAACATGTAGGAGCATCATGAGTCATGCTGGAATTCCTCTGACCAACACATCCCATACGCTGGACTGCTGGCAGATACTGCGTAGCGATCCAGAATATTCTCTGCTGATTAGACAGAGGCTGCTTTCACACAAGGTCCCAGAGTAAACATAACAGATCTGCAGAGTCCCAGCCCTGCTCTCAGATTGTTCCTGACAGTCTCCTTCCACTGGCAGGAAAAACTGGTGATTAATACTGTTGCAACAATCACTTTCCAATTTAAGAACATATAAACATTCTGCAAACAGTCACTGAGCAAATAATCCATATTTATCTAAATAAAATGATTTACTGTTGCAGTCAGGTTTAGAGCCAGAATTAGACACAGGGTGCTGAAGGTGTTGTTTAACATGGTGATAATACTGGACAGGCTGTGATCTTTAAACAGCTCTGAAGTGGTGGAGCTCTGAAACAGTAACAGCACTGATGTGACCATAATCATGGTGCAAAATAGCCACAGAGCTATTATGGTTTATGAAATGATCTTACATGTGCATTGCCAAGCCTGAGGGAATCCTTCATTCTCAGTCTTTTTCTGTAAAAAATATCCCATCCTTGTTCTTCTTTTTAATTTAATATTATTATTTATCCTATAACTGGCAGCAATGCTTTCTGTAAAACTCACTGTCATGCTTAACTGTAATTGTAAAAAAAAGAGCAAACTCTTTTTTTTTTTTGCTTTTTTGCTTTTAATGTTTTTAAAAGGGGCTTTGGGAGCAGAGGAACATGTCAACCTTCCATTAAACTCTCAGCTCACACAGCCTCAACCTACATGTGTTTTCTCCCCCCATCTATCAGATATTTTATGGGCAGCCAATCAGCACAGAGCTCATTTCCATAGCCTCCTCGTACCCTCAAATCTGAGCATTTCCTAAAGGGGAGGGAAAAAGAGCTGTACATGATCTTCTACAACAGCAGTCACCAACCTCCTTCGACTGAAGATCCCCTATGATAGCCTTGCCATGCAGATGAACATGATTCAATGTTTCTAATCCGGCAGATCCATTTTGCCAAGCTCTAATCTATGGCGATAGTGAGTGGCCTAAAGCGGGGCAGCCCAATCAGAGTCCATGAGGGATGAAAGAGGTGGGAGCTACGAGCAAGATGACAGCACAATGTGACTGCTTGATCAGAGATTTGCATAGTGCTGACAGCTTCAATAGATAGATGGGATTCTTTATTGTCATCCAAAATATGCACAACATGTGCACACATTGCACACACAAAACCAGTGAAATTTTGTTGCAAAATGGCTCAGATAGCAACACTTAAGGCACAAGTACTTAGAATTAAGTAAATGTTTAAAAACATAAAAATATTTTTAAAAAATCAGAAGGTATAAAACAGTCAGTTAACATATTAAATTGATAAGAATATAAAACTAAAACAGTAACCAGAGAAAAGTGCTGGAGTGCTTAGAACAGGAATGAGAACAACTGGATTATTGCACTAAAATTTTCTGAAATTCTTGCAGAATAGCACTGGATAATTGAATTAAATTTGCACAATTGCGTTAAGTTATTGCACAGTTGCATTAAGTTATTGCACAGCTGCATTAAATTATTGCACAGTTATTTCACTGAATAATTACACCCGAATTTTCATCATCTACAGACCTAACAACAGACTGCAAACTATTTACTGTTGAGAAGTCTTATGGCCTAAGTTATGAAGCTACTGCATAGTCTGCTTGTTCTGCAGTTTCATCAGGGCTGGACTGTATTGCTTTATTACATGAAAACAAATAACAACGCGACAAACTTATCTATAGAAAGAATATTTTTGCTCCACTTCCGACATGTTTGGCTGAGTTTGTTCTAGGATGTGGTTCATGTTCTGTTCTTACACCGCAGCAATAGCAGCGGCCTAGTATATTATCCGATTGGCCAGTTACAAATGTGATTCACAGAACGTTTGTCCAATCACCTGCTGGATTTGCTTTGAAAGGTTCTGCCAATCCTAAACACTTTTTATGGGCTCTTTCCCAGATGGACAAGCAAAATCTATTGAACGGTCCATCTGGCGTGTCAGGTTACTCCTATGATGCTAAAAGAGAAAGCTAGATCTACCTACCAAAATTCACTGACAACCACAACTACTAGTTAGATGTCAGTGATGAAAAGTCCCTCTCTACATCTACCAATGTTGAAATGGGAAGGAATGAGCTGCTGCTACATTTGCTTTGTACCACTTATACATCTCAATTGAAAAGAAAAAAACTCATGAATATTGCTGAGGACTGGAACAATGTAAGCATGAAACACATCTGAATCTGTCTGATTGTCTTGCTCATACTAAAACTAATGAGGTGAGGGGAAGTCAGTTAGACCTGATTAATCTTGCAAAGCAGCAGAATTCTCCAGATCTGTATATGCCATAGTGAAGCAGCCCATGCTGTGTATAGAAAGTCATGTATGATAAGATAGTAGAGGTACAGCCAGGCTTGTTGTGAGGTTGATGAGTAGTTCTTAATAAACAAAGTGCAGTGCAGAGACCCCAGACACGTGTAAATGTTTGTCTTTGGCTAACTTGACCGTCACCATTGCACTCAGAATCTCCATTTATCCAGACACACTGAGTCAAACTATCACAGTGCAGAAGCCATCCAGTCTAAACCAGGAGTAATAGACCTCTGTTGTGAGTCAGATAACACTTGGATTAACTGAACTGAATTTATGATTGTGACTCACTGCATAATAAAGTTCTCCCAAAATTACTACTGGACCAGCATGCATCTCTGACCATGTTGCATGCTCTCACATCTTTTTAGATTCTACATCTGATTTTCAGCCTTTGGCAGTTTGTTATCATCTTGGTATGTGAGTGCAGGGGCACTGCCAGGATGAAGTTTTACTGAACACACAAGAGCCATTCCAGCACTTGAGGTAGACCTTAATTATAGCTTTCCACATGCACATATGCATATCACAGGAAGACAGAGAGAAAGACATGGAGTTCATGTACCGATCAGGCATGAAATTATGACTATAGACAGGTGAAGTGAACTACACTGATCATCTCTTCATCATGTGAGCTGTCCCTGGTCTGCAGTGGTCAGTATCTATCTAAAGTGTCCCAAGAAAGGAACAGTGCAAATGGGAAGGTCATAGGCAGCCTAGGCTCACTGATGCACATGGGGAGCGAAGGCCGGCCTGGGCTGTCCAATCCAACAGATGAGCTACTCTTGCTCAAATTGTTGAAGTTCATGCTGGTTCTGATAGAAAGGTGTCAGAATAGACAATCCATCACTGCAGTAAATGGTAACAATGGACTTGAGCTTATATTGTGCTTTTCTAGTCTTTTGACAACTCTAAGAAGCTTTACACCTCAGGTCACATCCGCCCATTCACACCCAACATTGTCATGCCCTTTCATGCCACTGATGCAGCAGTGAGTGTTGAGTGTTACCTACGCCGAACTGCCCTGACTGACAGTCAGTTGTTCTGATCCACTCCAACCAAATAACCAATCAACTGTGAGATGTTACATGACGCTTTAATGAGGCTGTGGGCCCTAAGGCTTCTTTTTTTGTGAATTACATTCAATACTAGAAAGTAATCGGAGAGTGCAAACCTCTGACAAGGTAGCTCACATATTGCTGAAACATCTGTATGCAATAGTTCCATGATAAAGTTACCATCATAATATGATTCCTTGACCCTGAAAACCCACACCTAGCACTCAGAACCATGTTGATATCATTATTAGTTTGACAGTTATTGAGCAAAAACGATCAGTCACTAATGGTGGTTATCTGGATCACCAAAATCTAATAATTTTTAAGTTGGGCTATAACAAACATCTCCTGAAAATTTCAGCAAAATCCATCCAGTACTTTTGCGTAATCTTGCTAACAAACAAACAAATAAACAAAGTAGAAAACCAATCAGAGAGCGCAGACCACCGCCAAGAATTCTGGATCACCACACGCTCCAATAAGATGGGCGAGTCTCTGCTCATGTCTGTCCATGTGGAGAAATCCTCCGCTGGCAAAATCTGTCCAGTAGTTTTTGTGTAATCTTCCTAACAAACAGATAAACATACAGACAAACAAACATATGCCGTCAAAAACATAACCTCTTTGGCGGAGGTAATAAGGACACTGTGCGCCTGCACACTGCAGTTGCTTCACATCCAAATAATGCAAGAATATATCAGATGATTTGATGGGCAGGGTGGGGTTTCTGTTTCTGTTGAAAAATGTATATGAACAGTGTATACAGGATTATGGCTGGTGGCGCCACTGTCTGAGTGCATATCTCTGCTGTGCAGGCTCTACAGGACGCCTACTAAAGGAGCAAACAGCAGCCATTGCTAAGGTAGGTTTTGGACTACTTTGGAGAGCCCATAAAGCTCTGTACCTGTTTCAGAGAGTGAGCCACTGCAGACAAACCCCAGTCGCATATGAAACCTGAAACATGCTGTGGATTATGCATAAGCATGACTGTTTTTGCCATGAAAATGTAGGTTTTGGCACGGATGTTCGAATTATTTTATTTTTCGTTATTTTTTTTAAGTCCAACTCCGCTGTGTCAGTCCCTGAAGTGTGCGCTGCTCGGATGCTATAAAAAGGCTCTGTGTATTCAGTAATTGCTTAATAGTTATATAAAATGTCATTAACTGCCTCACGCTGGTTAGGTTACATCCACTCTGGCTACCAGAGGGACTGAGGCCTCCTGCCCTACATCCTTCACCCCTCTATCCTGCTCAACTGTGTTTCCTTTTGTCAGCTTCAAGTAGGAATCATCTCATATTTCAGATTTTTCTCCCTTTCTCTCAATCTTTTCAACTCGGCGCCTTTCTTTCTCCCTTCCATCCATCACCTTTCACCATGTTAGCAATGCGCCTCCTGACAGGTGAGACATCTGTGGCTCCCTCGCCTGTCAATCTGCGGTACATGGGTCAGTCAAAGTGCTAATATAACCCCACTGCATTCTCACATCCCACCATCCATTGCTCTGAGGCTGAGGCTCACTGTATGAGGTCATCACACGCCGTCCTGTCCCACTCGCGGCCAATATATGCCTTCCGCTCCACACCGGCTCCTCGCTATTCTTATTTCAGCTCCATTAAAAATAATTGGTGCACCGCTCCAGAATAAATGTTGAGAGGGAAACCACGGCTGGTCATTCCCTCTAAGTTCAACACAGAGGAGGATGGAGAGTATCAGCACATGGTGTAAAGGTTCACAATGTATTTTTTTTTTCCGCCTATCACTTATCCAAATCGGTGGTCAATATTTGCTCTGGTGATGATCACTTCCAATAGCTCATTTACTGAAAAAGGATATCTCTTTGCTTGGTGTCCAACGCGACCAGCCCATCGCAGAGAGCATGCTGAAAGCATTATTTTCACCACTGTATAGTTAATTCGCCATGGCAATGACGTTAATGAAAAATGATTTAATCTAATTAGCTCGTCTCCCCAATCAGTCTCATTTCCCTCTTTGCTTTGACTAATCTGTGGTATTGGCAGAGATGTATTAGATTCCCTTCCTAAAACATGCAGCCTACTTTGTGAAAGCACTGACAGGAAAAGGACTTCATCAAAGAAAGAGAGGGTTGTTTGTTGGATAATTTTCTACATAGAGATTTGTAATTATTTTACACTTGTTTTTCTCTAAAATAAAAAAATGACATACCCTTGAAATATTGATTTGCCAAACAAGCCTTTAAAAGACCTCCATGTCAACATCTTTGTAAGACCCATTTCATGCTTTTACGAGTTTTATATCCCCTGTTATCTTTCTTATTACCTCTACCAAGAAGGTTATGTTTTTGCTGGCATTTATCTGTCTGTTGGCAAGATAGCTTTAAAAGTTAGAAACAGATTTCAGTTAAATTTTCAGGGAATGATAGACATGGCACAAAACATCACAGCTTTCATTTCTGCTTATCTGTTATTTGAAACATTTTATCCCATCTAAATGATAAAAAAGCAAACAATTTTCCTTAAACCTAATATCATACAACTCAGTGACGACTCGTGCAGTTTACTCCAGGGGAGGCTATAACTCCAAAATAGACATATACCAAAAACAGGGCTTCTGCAGGTGATTTTAAGGCTTTAAAGGGCAAATCCAAGGCGTTTAAAGACCTTTTAAGATCATTTTCAATTAAATTTAAGATCTACACAAAGTCAGAAAAAAGAAGGAAAATTGCAGTCACAGAATTGCTTTCAAACTGACCAAATTTGTAGATCAACCCATAAACAATCAAGAACAAATTTAGTATATACAATGGAGTGAGTGTGTGTCAGGGTTATTATACTTTTTTAAAAATCTAATAGGTTTTAATTTTAATTTAGTTTTCCAGATTTTTTTTGTTTCAATTTAGTTTTAGTTAGTTTAACAAGTAATTAAATAAAAAAAAAGGGGTGACAAAGAAGCAGTAGATTAACATACATAATGTAAGACCTGACAAAATATAATTCAAGGCCTACTTTACAAAATATGGACAGATTTAACATTTTTTAAGGCCCTAAAATTGTGATTATAAAATGTAGGACCCTACAAAATCTTTTGCATGCCCCAAGATAATGTCACAAACCTAAAAAATGAATGTACCAATTTAATACAATATGGATGATGGCTATGAGCCAGCTTTCCAATATATATGATTTAATGATCATATTTAAAAACAATATATTGTATAAATATATGTGTTTATTTAATAAAAAAAAAGACCGAGTGTATTGTCGCCCTGTCTTTGGACTAATGAGTAGGGAGGTTGCTCCAGCCCTGGTGCTCAGGGCATTGTGAGCAGGCGCGTTGTCATGGCGAAGCAGCCACGACTTGTCCTGCCACAACTCTGGCCTCTTCTCACACACTGAATGAAGCAACCACTGCAGTGTCTCTTTGCAGACATGCTGGGATTACTTTGAAGGGAAAAACTCTTAGTTTGAAGTTTGGGTTTGAAATAAATCTTTTGTGACACCAGTCCTGGAACTTTTCTGACACACCTCGTATTCTCTCATTTCTGTCAACAGTAGCTCCTCAGAGTTTGCCATTTTCTCCTCTTCTTCCTCTATTGGCTGTTGACAAACAACAAATTAGTGCATTACAAATCTTAAATTTAAAATTTTGTGTAGCTAGGCGAAAATCTGACGCAGGACCTCTGCAGCAGGGTCACGTCCACACGTGACATCACGCTTGATGTGTGGACATTCTCGAGGGCATGTCAAGCATAAAACAGTCTTTGTACCCAGTCTATGATGTAACATTTGGTGTTTCCACAGCAATGATGAAGGCGTGGTTCATTGAGGCAGTATTGTGGTGGAAAAGACATGGCCTGGTACAAATCTATCATTTATAAAATCTCTGGGCAACAAAACCCATGTTAATATTTGAGGTAATTTCAATACTAAATAAAAAAACTACATTAATTGAATAAACAACAAAGAAAAGACATTTCATGTTTTTTGAAAATGTTAACCCATTTTGACTTTGTTGCCTGCAATATGTTGCAAAAAAGCTGAGACAGGGGCATGTTTACCACTGTTTCCTTTTAACAGCCCTCAACAACAATTGAGAACTGAGGACACTAATTGCTGAAGCTTTGTGGGTGTAATTCTTTCCCATTTTTGCTTGATGTACAACTTCAGTTGCTTAATAATCCAAGGTCTCCATTGCCATATTTTGCACTTCATAATGCACCACACATTTTCAATTTGAAACAGGTCTGGACAGCAGGCAGGCCAGTCTAATACCCACAATCACATGTGCAGAATGTGTCTTGTCTTGCTGAAATAAGCAGTGATGTCCCTGAAAAAGTTATTGATTGGATGGCAGCATATGTTGTTCCAAAACCTGTACATACCTTTCAGCATTCATGGTGCATCCACATATGTGCAAGCTACCCATGGCATGGGCACTACCACAAGCCCATACCATCACAGATGCTGGCTTTTGAATGTTGTGTCGAAAACAATCTGGAGAGTCCCTTTCCTCTTCAGCCCAGAGGACACGGTGTCCATGATTTATCAAAACAATTTAAAATGTGAACTCATCAGACCGCAGCAGACTTTTCCACTTTGCGTCAGTGCAACTGAGATGAGCTTGGGCCAAGTGCATTTCTGGGTGTTGTTGATACTGTATATGGCTTTTGTTTGGCATGGTATTTGACTTGCCCTTGCAGATGTAGCAACAAGCTGTATTTACTGACAATCAGGGCCGGTTCTAGGCAGGCACATATGAGGGGGCAGTCAGAAACGTGAAGGGGGCATCATGCATAGTGCGTGCACATCTAATTGAGCACTTTATTTCTGTGCTTTTAGTAACAGTGTTTTCTTCCTGGAATTGGGTTGTTAGCTATGGGTCTGACTCCAACCTGGAAGTGAATTGCACTGTCAGGCCTCTACCTTCAGACCTGTCCTACTTGGGTGTCCCACCTGAAGTCTAAGCTGCTGCTTGAATAGCTTTAGCTGCAGCACGCAACCCCCCCTGACCACAATAAGGTCGCTGGGGGACTGAAAAATAAAAATGTAAAACAAAATAAAATATCAAGATTTTTACAACCAACAACATAACATTCACCTGAACCGGATGTTCTCCAGCTAGAGAGCACTATGAGAGCGCAAACCTCCACCAAGGTAGATTTTTTTTGTGGAGTTATATGCAGGAATGCCGAAAATGGTCCCATCTCGCAATGTTAAAGAATCCTTTAAAAAATTCCTGGATCAGTCTCAAAATCGAATCATTTCTTCCTTATCCCATTCCACACATTCCCTGAAAATTTCATCCAAATCCGTCCATAACTTTTCAAGTTATCTTGAACACAAACAGACAAACGAACAAACTAACCAACGCCGGCAAAAACATAACCTCCTTGGCGGAGGTAATAAATGTGAACCTAGAATAAGACTTCACACACTAAAGTCAGTATTTACAAAACTGAAGTTAAATAATAAAAAACACTTCTCAAACTAATTTATAAAAAAAACAACATATAGGGCAGAACATTTTATGACTTTTCCTTTACTTTTTTCTTTTTTGGCTTGTTTTTTTTTTTTTTTTTTTACTTTACAGCCCAGCTTACAGTCAGGGTCTGTCAGGTCATCTGTCCTCAGTCTGTTACAGGCAGTGGACGTGGACACTCATCTCTGTGCCTGTGTGACTGAGAAACCCCCCCTGAACAGGAGAAAGGACTGAACAAATACAGATTTAACGTTAATTTTGTTTTATTTGTTATTGTTGTTGTTGTTTGTTTATCAATTATCTGAGGGTCACTAAGAGGAATTTGGCTGAGCTTCGCTGTTTCTTCAGAGTCTCACCGCTCCATGCTGAAACCTGACACCACAGTCAGGCTGCATGTGAGCTCATTTGCATACTGACAGCTGATTGGATGATTACTGAGGGCTGTGTGTGTGTGTCTTTGTTGGGGCGGGCCTGCAGCCTGGGAAGATACAGCGGAGGGACAGAGAAATGAGAGGAAGCAGATATTGTATCTTGTCCGTTTTTCGGCGGATTTTTCCGCTACTGCAGTTACTTTTGTCAACTTATCATATATTACTTTTGTAGGTATATTGAAATGTGCTTTCTCAACCTCTAAAATTTTGATTTGAGGGGGCAAAACATTTATTTGAGGGGGCAGTGCCCCCTCTTGCCCCTGCGTAGCGCCGCCCTCGCTGACAATGGTTTTCTGAAGTGGTCCTGAGCCCACATGGTAACAACAAATATAGAATGATGTTTTCTGAAGTCTATGGAGTGTAGATGATGAAATCCCTGAATTTGATACAACTGAATGTAAAGAAATGTTGTTCCTCATTTTTTCGGGCTATTTGCTCACACAGTTGTTTTACAAAGTGGTGAACCTCCCCCCACTCTTGTTTGTAAGTGACTTTAAGGGATGATCTTTTTGTACTCAATCACGGTACTCACCTGCTCCCAATCAACCTGTTCACCTGTACAATGTACCAAACAGGTGTTTTTCAAGCACCGGTCTTTTCTGGAACATGTGGCAAGTTTTAAACCAACTCTAAGTAACTTTTCAGCCTTCATAAAATATTTTCATAACTTTTGTGATGAAACATCGACTTACAACTAGTTGAATGACACCTCTGTCATGGCCTGGGGGGGTCTATATCGCTTTCACTGGCACTAAGCAACTTTGAGGAGGGTAGCAGGAAACCTGCCACACAAAAAGACTACAAATGTGCTGACTGCTTTACCGCATACGTCACTTCCCCCTTTCCCCATTCGCTACAAAGACGAAAGTCGAGTCGAACGCCTACGTGCAACTAGTGCTATCATGGCAGAAGCTGCAAAACAAACAAAGAAACGAAAAGTTTTGTCTGAGGAGACAAAAAAAAAGAAAGAGGGAGGCTACCCGGAGAAAAAGGACAGTCAAGGATTAACATTGGCCCAGCTTTCACTCGCTGGCGTGAGCTCAAAGACGAGGAGGGATTTCCGACCGACGCTGCCTTGGCTCTGATCCTGCTGGACTAGCAAGTAGCTTCCTCCTGCCGGGATCTGTACGTGTGTTTATTGTGAAATTAGCCAACATAGCATTTTATTTATCGGTTTCAAGGCTCTAAAACTTGTCAGCGTGTCAGTCGCTGACGAGTCAGGTAAGGGGGGCGGTGGGGGGATACAGTACAAAACAAAGTTACACGTTTATTTTCAACATCGTCATATGATATTGTTTAGCCACAATTAGATTCATTACCTTGTCGCTATTCATCCTTCACACAGCCGCTGGAAACAGAAATGTAGTTCAGTCCAACTGCAGGCGAACGGGAGATCAGGATTTTACGGCGCTACGCGCTGGGCCTCATGGGAAATGTGGTCTTCCTTCAGGCAAAACACTACCGCCTTTGTCCACCGGTGCCGCCATAATCAACGAAAACTGAAAGTTCTTAAGTGTTGCTTTAAATTAAAAATTAGTGAATTTTGTAAATATGAATAAAGTTCATTCGTTTTAACATTATTGTATTTGTGGTGTATTTTATTGAATACAGGTAAAAAAAAAAGGATTTCAAAATCATTGTGTTCTGCCTTTATTTTAATTTTACACAATGCAACAACTTTACTGGAATTGAGGTTTGTACTAATGAAATTACTGTTTTTAAACTCCTAATTTTAACTTTTTGAGAGTAAAAATAATTGTAACACTGTAATTTGCAATGTGTGTGTGCTATATGTATGCTCCTGTGCTTGTTAAAAATAAAAAAAAAAATAATGTCATTAAAGTATAAATTCAATTTTTTAAAGGAATTTGTCATTAACCACTTAGTGTTGTGTTTAAGTCAATGCTTCACTAAGATTGTTTTTTGTATAAACACTCTTGCATTATGGTAAAAAAGTATTTCTCTTTTCCCTTTAGTTTACTTAATAAAAGAGAGTTTGTGTTAAAGTGTTGTTTTCAAAGGTCATCGTCATGGTTTGTGGTTAATGAAATGAATATTAAAGCATGGGCCCTCACAAGTATAGTCATAAGACTGTGTGTGTGAGATTTGTATGCCACATGTTGTTCTACACCGGGTGTCCCATCGTCACAGCAGGATGATCTTTTGGCTCTAATACCCCTCCATTAATCATTGGACTAATTTGTTTTCTCAGTGCTGTGCTGACAGCTGAGGTTCTAGTTACAGCGCGGGGGCTCAGGCAGACCGTGCACACATGCATGTTCAAGTGTGTGCACATGTGTGTGAGGAAGAAGCAGAGCTGCTCTTACAGTCTCCCGCCTTCAAAATCATGATTGTTTGATCACTTTGGATAAGTTGACAATATGACATCGGCCAGCACAGCATGGTACTGCAGAGGCTCCACATAAACACACAAACATGCAAAAACCATTGATGCAGACTTTGGGAATTTTTCTTTGAAACCTCATTAATCATTAACATCTCCAGTTAAAGCTGACACCGAGATTCATTAGAAAAATATAAAAATATTATAAATATAGCTCTGTGTTGCATAAAAACCTTTAATTGTGTCTGTGTTTTGCTTGTTTCTGGGAGTACTATGCACTGAAGCACACAGGAATATCACACTGAGGAGCTCTGGAAAAAAGTCACGGCTTTTCTCAGCTTTTATGAACTTAAAACAGTTGTTTTTATAAATGTTTTGATATTCAATGGCAGAGATGTGCTGCTATGCATCCTCTGTGAGTGAAACATCTGTAAAGTGTCTGTTTTGATCTCGAGGATGTGTACTGATCTCTCCATTGCATCTTCAAAATGGCAGAAACATTCTGCACTACAGACTTTAGACCAGGTATAAGGAGGTTTGAAACGCAGTTGATTTCCGCATCTTCAAGTTTGAAAGACTCCAGCTTTGTGCCTGACCAATCCTCATTTTCAGGCAAACACACAAGTGGATGATAAAAATGAATATGAAAAAAATACATAAAAATGCATTAAAACAGTGCTTATAAAGTGTTACTTATTGGTTATAATGTATTTCAAGAATAAAATCTTCATAAACTTTGATCTTTTTGGATAGAGTCAGTGATCAGTTAATATACTGTATTAGCACCTAAGATCTTTGATCCCTATAAAAAAACCAATGTGACCTCTTTTTGCTATATGCACAATACATTGTGTATTTATAACTTATTATAAACACAAGGACAATAATGACATGTGAATACTATTATGAAGCATTATAAATGATCACAGTGCTTATAACTATGATTATACAGCATTTGAACTACAACCATGCTTGTAAAATAATGCTTTATAAAAGAGGGCTTCATTGGAAGTGTTGACAAATATTGCTTACTCTTTTGTTTAAGAACTTGTTTGCACCCTGATTACTTTTCTCACACAATCTTTGCAGCAGTTTGGTTCTTTGAGTAAAAACTACTCACCCGTGTCAGGAGACAACAAAATTTCCCAGAAAACCTTGTCCAGGACCACCCAGACGGCTTCAGTACTGGGCAGACAGCATCCCTGTTTTCCTTAAGAAGCCACAAACCACTCAGCCAATATGTCTGTGTCCAGTGGTTACAGCCTGTACTCGTGATAAAAACGGTCATTTTGTCACGGTCTTTAAAACATGCCCAAGAATGAGTGAGGTTATTTTTTCTGCGCTAACTATATTGTATATAATTGCCACTGTAGTAGTTCTAGAAGAAGAAATAACGCAGAACAGCTCATGTAGCAAGTGGCTCTGGTCAGACGTTTGGACTGGACGTGCTGGCTGATTCAGCCTCTGGCATGTCATGTCCACCACATTCCTGGTTTAGTCAGCATTTTGCGACTATGATTTTGCTAAATCCACAACTGGACTTTCATCAAATGCTCATGAGTCTCTTCCATGGTATGAGCTGCTACTTTGCCATTGTTACACATAAAATAGTGTTCCCATAATATTCAGTTTTGCCAAAATGGCCCAACAAGAAGGGAAGCTTATACAACGAAAAGTGGTAACATATGTGTGTCAATCCTAAAGCCGAGGTACCTCATTTAGCATTCCCATGATGTGTTTTATAGACACCAGTGTATTTATTCTACAGCCTTTTAGAGGCAAATCAGACACAAGAGCAACGGTTCCCAACCTGGGGTCCATATGGGGCAGTATAAATTAAATGTAGTGAAGTTCATCTTTTTTCTTGCAATATCAGGTTTTTATTTCTCCTTTTTAATGAAACCAACTGGTATTGTATTTTATAATGCTGGAAAGTGTAAGTAGTCACCATTACAATGAGGTACAACTTGTAAGGATTGTGCGTTCGAGGAATGAGCAACACAGCTATACTTGTGGGCCCTGCTCCAAGAAAATGTGCCAAAATCCCCTCTTTTCCTGGAAGAAAGCCTACGGTTTCTCAGTGAAGCAAAGGTGAGGAACTGGTCTTTTTGGCTTGGACACCTGCTTCCCGGTAACCCAACATCTTTGACTTAACTGGGCTTCTGGAGCTTGGTCCAAAGTTTGGAAATGGTACCAGGGCTGACACTAATAATGCTGCCACTCTACATACCAGAACACAGCTTCCAGTTGCAGGGGATTTGGGCATTTTTTCTTTCTTTCTTTCTTTATTTATCTCAAACTTAAAAAAAAAAAAAAAACACCAAGTAAAAGTAATACATATGCACACCAGACAACTGTACATCAAATAAAATGTTAACTAAAAAAAAATCATAACCACTACCCACACATTTAGCATGCGGGCCTTTATAAGTTTTATCTCATTGTAACAGTGACTAATCAGGCTGTCCAACAACACAAAATACAATGCCAATTGATATTATTAAATGATCAACTGAAACATTGTTCCCAACAGTTTTTAGGAGTGTATATATTGAGTTTGATCCCTATCCTTTAGGACATTTTCCCATGGCTTTAACAACTACCCTTACATGATGGTGTTCAGTATCTCAATTCACTTGTCCTGCAGGACTCCTACTACATGGCAAGCCAAACAAAGGCCCATGGCAGTCTTGAGGCTTAAAACTTTGTCTGGGTATCCTTAAAATAGCACTAGAAGTACCGCATTGCAATTTTATGCCCGGCAAGCTGTACAATACCAAAGGGTGAAAGTATAGAGGTGGGTCCGACAGTAGCAGAAATATAGCACTACATGCCGCCACCAAAAGTCTTGTAAATACCCCACTTTTTGGTTTAAACCATTAAAAAAACAACATTGGATTGACTATGATTCTTTGTAGTGTTTCACTTTTCCTCAACAAAGCCCCTGTCTTAAGAACTATTGTATGCTGGAAAGTAGGGGTTACTGTATCCCTCCGCCATCAGCTGGTCAAGTAGTCAGAAGAAGCACAAACCTTACAAATGAGTGATTTTGACTCAAGTGATGATGATATGCTGTTAGTCATGGATGAGAGGACATATCTTTAAGAACCAGAGTACAAGAAGCATTATGGGTTGATTGGAGAAACTGTTTTGATTCCTGATGTCTATATTCAAAACAACATGCCTAAATTGTCGAAGGGCCATGTCATGGAATTTGATGTGGTGAAATTTGATTATTGACTATATGTTTTCCCTGTTTTTACATTCAAGATAAATACAGGAGTGACCCATTGTCATGATATACAGCTGATTAGATTTATATCAGTTTGAGCTCCAGTGACTGCCGTCTGACTCTGCTGCAGCAGTCTGACCCTAAACATCTAATGAGAAAAGTTGCTGGTAGAAAGAAACACAAGCAGTATGCTGTATCACAAAATAGTTCTCAGCACAGGGGCTTTTTAGTGGAAAAGTGAAACACTGTAAATAATATTACTGTAATGTCTAGTTGAATATAGATTTTGAGTCGTTCTACTCTAAAAGTGGGTTAATCACAAGGCTTTCGTTGTCACTGTGTAATGTTTTGTAACGACTAGCATCTAACCCTGGGTATCTTCCTTCAGGGAAACATTTTGCAAGTTTATTATTGATAATCAGTTTTGCCCTTACCATGGCAACCCCACTTCAAAAAACCCAAACTAACCCTTTAATGCTCTCAGGACTGCCAGATTGACCAAGTGTTGAAAGCTATAGGATGTACTCAATTTAACAAATATAGTGACTCATAATTGAATTAAAAGTACAACCAAACTAATGTTTGAAATTACATTTTTTTTAAATGCAAATGCAAATTGCAATATTTAACTTAATCAGCTTTTTTTTTTCCAAATTCACACCAATTTGAGCACTTTTTTCAATCATTGAATGTGAAATCTTATGGTGTTGGTATATGTTTACTTATTCATCCAACACATTTTAATATTAATATAAATTAGGAATATCCCCCATCCCACAGCAACTGCAGTTGCTAACTAGCAACCATATATGTGACAGAACAATGCAGAATAAAGCACCAGTGAATAGTGACTGAACCATGATCCTTAGACTTGTAAAAAAATAACTCCATTTGACCTTTCTTTTATCTTTTGTGTACTTTATGAAACACTTATGATGTGCCACTGGAGGCATTGTAAGAGAAGGAGAAAAATGTGATACTTTGGCTGAACTTGCCATTTCTAACTGATAGAAACCTAATAAAAGGCCAGGGAAGAACATTTGTGTTCTTCTTTTGGGGTTGTGAATTTTATACATTGGTAATTATTGTCTCACTTTGGTGATTAGTTAAAGTTTATGCCCTATGAAGTCTTTGCACTTTAAGGTTCTGTTACACAGGGTTGCCAAATCTCAAAACAGTTTTAAAACACACTGAAACATACAGTTTGTGCATGTGTGTTTTAGTAAAAGCATGTTTTCCTCAAAGTTCGTTTGATTATGTCTTTGTCCGTCATCAGGGGGCTTTTAAGTGCAAAAGCAGAACCCCCCCCCAATCCCACGGTGACATAATGTAAAGACCCAAACTCCACAGGTAATGTATGAGCCTGTGCGGCTTTTAAATAAGCAAGACTTAGATGGGAACAGAACCAAAGAAAACACTTTACGTGAAAGCATGGAGCATAAATTTGTTAATGTGGTGGTGGAGAAAGGGAGAATGGGACTGCATACAAGACTTTAATTTGTAGATCATAGAGGAGAAGAGATGTAAAAAGCAAGATTTTTAAAGCACCATGCAAAGACATACATTTCATTTAATCAGTACTGTTAATGCAAAAGGTTAGGGGAGTAGGAAACAAATTGTAATACACAAATAACAAAAAAGTCTTCATATAACACAAAATATTCAAAAATCATATTTAAATACTTAAATTTTTAAGCTATACATAGGATGTATACACACCAATTATATTTTAGCATAATCTTGACAAAAATAACCAGATTTAGTGCAAATATACTTGTCTATATTATTCCTCAATCACATGCACATTGCATTCCACTTACTGTAGAGGCATTGAGGCCATGCCCCCTACATCCACAGTACATTCCTTCACCAAATGCATGGATGATTTTGAGATCCCTGGACTACTTAAGCCACTTTTTTGAGCCCAGAGCACAAGACTATTGAAGCCGACTTCATAAAGTGAAGCTGTAATTGATTGTTCAATAAAATAACTAGAAAACTACTCGGAGAGAACAGACCTCCACCAAGATGCAATACTGGATCACCACGCACTCTGATATGAGCCGAGTCTCCACTCGTGTCTGTCCATGTGGGGAACTCCTCCACTGACATTGCAAGGGAAGCTGGGTAATGAAGTAACATAGGCTTGAAAAACGTTGACGTGAGTTTGCAAATCAACTACAGTTCTCATAATGACGTAAAGGGGGCAGAACCCCCAGAGCACCTGAGGAGAAATGAATGGGATTTGCCATTATAAACTTCAATGTTTTTTTGTGACGTTAATCTGGATCGGATGTAGATGAAATTCACCAAGGTGATAGAGTCATATAATATATATTGTGTAAATTTTGAAGCAAATCAATCAAGTGATGTCAGAGATATGATTTTTTCAAATACAGCCCAATGTTAACCTTTGGGATTTTTCACCAGTTTTGGGATTTTTTTTGCATCCAGACAAATATGCGGATCACAACCAAAATGTAATGGGTTCTTCCTTGGACCAAACCACAGCTCTGGTTAAATTTTCATGTAAATCCATCCTGTAGTGTTTTTATCCTGCTAACAGAAGGAAAAAAACAAACAAACAAACAGACAAACAAACACACAGACAGACCCTGGCGAAAACATAACCGCCAGCTTTTAACTACCATTGGTGGAGGTAGTTAAAACCGAATAAAAAAGTTATTTTTACAAATAAATATTGTTGTTAACTGGATTATTTTGCATGGATGTTTGCCTATGACAAAGGGTTTATATTTATGTTTGGATATGATACAGTTCGTTTAAATTACACCTTATTCCAGTAATTCTGATAAATTCCTAAAATTCCCTTGAAAAGTATCCAATTTGGTATATTTCAAAAATCCTTTAGCTTAACTTGCCATGGAAAGTTTTTGGAAATTTACTGGAAATTTTCAACCTCTTGCAACCCTAAATCTGACCAGTGAGGTCTCTTATGCCTTATTTTAGGTACACAAACTGTCACGATAGATGACCCGAGTAGGCCAAAAAACAAAAGATGAAGGACGCAAATGCAGATTAAACGAAAAAAGGATTTAATAACTAAAAGCAGGATCAAAACTCCAAAAAAACAAATCCTTAACAAAAGTTCAAACACAAAAACAGTCCTTAACAAAAGCTCAAAAGTACAAAGCAAAAGTCCCAACAGAAACTACCTTCAAAATTCTGGAGAACACTGGAGACCAGAGAGACACTGAAGACAAGACTCCAAGGAACATGAAACGGTAATGAGCCCACAAAGACAAGGGGACAACAGGAGGGTTAAATACATGAGGTGATTGGGGTAAATGAGAGATAGCTGGGGAAGAACAATCAAGGATCAGGTGTGACAGGACGAGACAGGAAGCAAAACCTACGGCAATACGCGGAGACAGGAGAACTTTCAAAATAAAACAGGAAACACAAGGACAAGACAAGAAACGTGAACAAAACAGGTAACTTGACAAGGACTGAAACAAGGGAAACAAGAAACAAGGGACACAAGACAAGAGGTCAAAACCGGAAACAAGGAGTAGAACAGAACACAAGGAAAAGGCATACAAAATAAAACAGAACTGGCAAAATCATGACACAAACAGGCCACAACAGACTATGTTGACTAATGTTAACCAGAATCTGCATGGAAGTATTATCATCCTGAAAAGAAACTTGACTGCAACACCACTAATTACTTCCGCCAAGGAAGTTATGTTTTCACCAGGGTCTGTCTGTTTGGTTGTTTGTTTGTTATGTTGTTTGTCTGTTAGCAACATTAGGCAAAAACTACTGGATGGATTTGCATCAAAATTTTAACAGACGTGTAGTTTGGTCCAAGGAAGAGGCCATTACATTTTGGTGCTGATCTGCATATTTGTCTGGATACAAAATTTTCCCAAAATTTTCTAAAAATTCCATAACTTAACACTGGCCTGTATTTTGTCCCACGTACAGCACCATCAGATTGGTTACATGCTCTGGTTACACGCAGAGCCACGGCACGGCAAACAGTCAATCAGCACCGAAAGCTGTGCATGCAGTTCTACTCACAGATATAAAGCGGATAGGAGGAAAAGTTTTGCCAGTGGAGAAAGCCTGGCGCTGCTCCTGCAGCCTTGGTTTCTAAGATAAATTAAGGCAGCAGACTCTCTCGAAATTGTATTAAACATCCCAGTCCTCTACAACTCACAACTACTAGTAA
This sequence comes from Cetoscarus ocellatus, assembly GCA_037902135.1. Classification (NCBI taxonomy): domain Eukaryota; kingdom Metazoa; phylum Chordata; class Actinopteri; order Labriformes; family Labridae; genus Cetoscarus; species Cetoscarus ocellatus. The sequence goes on along the minus strand of JBAMNC010000898.1, from coordinate 656,321 downwards.
CATCACTGTGAGCCCATTAAGGTTATAGAAACATATGCGGCACCTCTGCTCGCTCGCAGTCCTTCGAGCCGTGCCTGTTAATCACTTGAAACAAGGTTGCTGATAATGTCAATACGCAAATAGTTCATCATAGCAGAAGTCTGTGTGAGTGTAAAAATCTAACCCCCCAATTCCACATAGAGTGAACGCATCACGCATCAAAGTGCCATGGCTTTCCTCCCACCGTCAGGCTGGCGACATCACCCACTGGAAGCGCCGTGGCATGCACAACATCCATCTGTACAAGCAGCAGCAAATTGGTTCAGTCATCAAGTTACAAGACCCACTACTAACTAGGTCACTCTACTGGATGATATTTATGTCAACAATAAGCACATCTTGCAGACTGATATTTTTCATTCGACAATGTGTATAAAATAAATATAGGACTATAATGTTGGGTGGAAATCACAATTTATGGGTGGAACTGAGCTGCTTGGAGGAGGTCTGTGCTCTAAAGTGTGCTTTTCTAGTTTTTACTCATTTTCAGTGGCACATTTTTGGAGAGCTACCCACACGTTTAACTGTGTTGCTCATTCCACATATGCACAATCTTTACAAGTTTTTTCTCGTTGTAACTGTGAATAATCAGGCTTTCTAATGATATAAAATACAACACAAATTGGTATTATTAAAGGCAAGGAACAATCAACCAAATTAACTTTTCCAACCTTTAAAAAGAGTATAGAGTTGTTTGCTCAAAGGACGACTTGAAAAAAGTACATTTTTGTTTCTCCATATCCTCTGTACAGCATTATGTTTGCACTGTATGGATGAAATTGGTTAACTACCATCGGTAAAGGCAAAGTCATAGAATAATTTGGTTTGATGGACTCTGGCACCTACTTAGGGGTGGACACTGGTTGCACACAGATGTTTTCTGCATTTTTAGCAACTTAAACAGTTGAGTTAAATTAACACAAGTTATTCATGTTCGATAAACCCGTGTATTTTGTGTTGATAAAGTGTGATTGAAACATGTTTTGATGAAGTAATTTGAGCTCTTAAAACATTTTAATCTTCACTATTTTTTTCCACTTTACTCCAGCAATATTCAATAACTTTACTTCAGCTCTATTTGGTCACTTGATTACTACGTTATTTTCATATTACATGTTAGTTTTATTTTATAGTTTCAAATACAAAATTTTGCAATAGTCCTAAAACAGATTGTTTGTATTTTTCTCTTCCAAGATGGTTGCCTGTAACCACTGGTAACCTTTCAAGACAAAATGTCTAATTTCACTGTGGTGACAGCAGGTTAAGGACTTGAACTGACATTACTGCTCTACTGACAAACAAATAAACAGTAATGTCAGTTTTATAGAATTATATCGTCTCAGTCACAACATAGAAGTTATACACTTTCTTTTGAAAAAAGTTACAGGCAGCCATCTTGGAAGAGAACAATACAGACATTCTGTTTAAGGTCTCTATTGTCAAGATTAAATTAACTAACAAGTATCACTGCAAACAATTCGATGTAACTATTGAACTGACTTGAAAAGCAAAAATGGCAGTTACCATGGAGAAATTTTAATAAATTATTGCTGGAATGGTGAACACCTTTCTATTAACTCTTTAAGCACCAAAGTCGCAAAATTGCGACAAGCAACATTGCTGAATAAAACAGGCCATAGCTGCAAATATGGTGCTGAATGTTGTTACCAATTTACACCAGGAGATGGCAGACATGTGTAGCTTTAATCCAAACAGCATTTGTGGGCATGTTTCTATTCAAAGTTTTGGCATATATATGGGTTGAAAAACAGACCCCAGATCGAGGAGACGCGGAAGTGCCTGTAGTGGTTATACAGCAGAACAGATAGAAAACAGAGAGAAACAGAGCGAGTTAGACTACTCGCGATGCCGAGAGGTCTGTTCACTGTTGACAAAGCACTTCATCTAGTATTAGCTAAAGGAATATTCACCCTCTGACGATGACGTTCAGTCGTCCGGTGAGGACCAAACTGATTGCCTGTCTACGCGCAGCGACAGCGGGTCCTTGCGCCAATAAAGCCAACAAGCAGCACATACCGAAGCCGATGCTTTGCCTCACTGTGGCCAGGGTGGAAGTAATCGTAGTCTGGGAAGCAGGGGAGCTCAAAACACGCGAATAATGACGGTGGTAGCGGGATGAAAAAAACGCAGAGTCGGCAGACGAGGGAGAAGCTGCGGGATAAAACACACAGCCAACAGCGGTGGGTTATTCATGCTCGCCTCGTAAACCCCGCCATCAATGATGGTGATTGCGGGGTTTACTTGAGAGATGAGGATGACTATCACAAGTGGATCAGACATTTTGATGAGCCTGCCGGATATTGTGGAGACAGGGATCTGACAAATTTTGAGCCCATTTTTGTCTCATTTTTTGGATAGTGAATTCTGGAGCCTAATCAAAATGAATGAATGAAACAAACAGATATGCCCAGTATTTCTTAGAGAGTGAAAACACATTAGATGAGTGAATTTAACTGCCATCCCAAATTTTGGGTCATACTGAAGATTTTTCTCATTGACAGTCTGTCTTTATCTCTAACCACTTCCAAACCACAGCCTTTTCAAATCTTGATTGCAAAATTGAATACTTTCTTGATAAAACTCTGGCGCCTAAAAGGTTAACTGTCTTAATCATTAACATTACATTTTTACCCCAATAAATATTAAAAACAGTTGCATGTCAAAAAGTCTATTCACAGAATAAACAGCGATGTACTTTGAGACAAAAAGATGACACATCATTGATTGAATCAAAAGATGCTAACATTCCCTTTCCACATGCTTGACTGTGCACCAATGAAGTACTTAGTCAACAGCAAAAGTCTTTGACTAACATGTTTCTTACAGATAGAAATATATTAAACCTCTGCATAAAGTGGCATTCCTTTACACTGGAGGTATAAAAATACATGTGCATGCTGATTCTGAACTTGTGGGAACATTTTGTCCACCAATAAAAGGATAAATAAACAAAGTTTCACATGTTACCCTCCACTGCCTCCAGGAGTTACCACTCCAATGGTGCTATTTGTGACATGTTTAACCCACCTAAACATCACGTGACAAAAACCACAAAGGAAAGCAGAGGTCCTTGCAGAAGGAGCACATGAGCATGTAATGCAGCATTCAAATTCTGTCAATATTTACTCAAGTCCTGTGTTTTAAATGAGCATGTATTAGTTGCTTCTGCTCTTGAAGTTAGGGCCGGTGGAAAGCTGAGCAGAGGTGAAGGAGCTACTTGGTCACTTTACAGTTTGACTTTCAAGCTCCTGAAAATTTACTTACAACACAATGCAACATGGTTGTTCAGCAGGTCATGAATTACTTCTTCCTTTATTGTTGTGTGACAAACCATTGGAGCAGTCTTTGGAGCATGTAGTGTATTTCCAGATTCTCTTCAATATACAGATACCTGAATTGCCCTGTCAGTTTAGCACCCCTTGTCCCAAATGATTTCAAGCCTCTGTTGCCCAATCTTAATTTCCTGGCACAGTCTTCATTATTGACACTGGCTTCAGCAATGTTGCTTGCATCTTATTTGTCACCCATCTTAATTCATATAAAATGAATCTACCGTTTGCCACATAACATATGCCAGCAGCTATTCCATGGCTATGCCATCTGTCCAGCTGTAACCATGTTATGGTTGGATCCTCTTTTACTTCTCTCTGGCCCTCTGTGCCCCTTAACACAGCCTGAGATCCTATTAGTGCTGGTCCTCATACACAAACAAAACTTACTCACAAGACTACATGTTGTCTTCTAAGGGTTTGGTTTTCTTTGCCTTATGAGCAAAATGGCATCCCCATCCACTCAAGATGGACAAAATTCACTGAAAACCAGGGAATTAACCTGGCTTAATCTGGGTAGTCGACCCACCTTTAACTAGAAGGTCAAGGGTTTGAGCCCAGCTACTGCTGACATGTCAACGTGTCTTTGGGCAGAACACTTAACGTTGCTTCCACTGCGGTATCAGTGGTGTTTAAATAGGTGGCCTGTGTGTGGCTGATGGATTACTTACATAAAACGTTGCACAAAAAGTAGGAAAATTAGTGTTTGGTAGATTATTTCTTTGTTGTAACAATGCCACTTGGCAACAAATCTCCTACCATTCAAAAGCCTTTTTATTTACCATATAAATTGAGCCTCATTTGTAAGAAACATGCATTTGTGGGATGCGCAGCAGGGCTAAGTATGTGGGTTGCACCCATAAAAAATAAACCAAATTCTCTCTGCTGATGCCCAGACGCCAATTCTGCTACCGTTTGTTTGGTGTTGTTTGGTGGATTGGATGGTTGAAGTCTGGAGTGAAAAGATATATCAGCAATTTAACAATTTATTTATCCAACAAACAGGAGCCTGGTGTGTGGAAGAATCATATACAGTCACAACAGACTGGCACCTCCTCTTCATGCTGGTCACACTCTGCTGTGGGATGGCATCTCCTTCTTAAACCAGCATTTGTTTCGATCAGGGCTGGGCAAATTACTTTTAAAAAGTAATTAGTTATAGTTACCAGTTACTTTCCCAAAAAGTAATTGAATTACTAATGGAATTACTCCCTCATAAATGTAATAAGTTACCAGGGAGAGTAATTGAAGTGTTACTTTTTTGAAAAAGGTTTTGCTGCTTGAGCTGTGTGGCTCCGTCTCCATGTCCTTCCTTGTTTTACCTGGCCTGCTACAGCAGAGCTGACATCATCAGCAGAGTTATCGGTGTTTTTGGTCAACTGATCTTTAGATTTACTTAAAACAGACAAATACTTTGCTTTAGGTCATAATGTACACTTCACGTGTGTTCTTGTCTTTTACTTCTCGTACTTCCATCCTGAAAACGCAAGTTTTAACTCCACTGACCACTCCGGATTCACCATTGCTGCATCTAGCCGAGTTGCCAGGTTTTGTGATTGAAATAAGCATTTTTAAGGAGAGAAATCTACATTAAGCGTGTTTTAATTTTTATCCATCTTACATTTCAATTTCAAAGTGATATTTCTTCCTTTTTATCTGTTAATTTACTTATTTAATATCCTTTGGTCTGGAGGTGGAATATCCATTTCTTTATATAGAAGTGAAGGGAGGGGCGACTGTTATTTGTAACTCCGTTATTGCTAAACAGTCTGTCTAACCTTGATTTTTGTAACCAAAAAGACATGTCAGGCTTTTATCTAAGTTTAATGTTAATCCTCTACAGCTTTATTATGGTTAAAACAGTAATAGCTACATTAGAAATAAATTTAATTCTGGCTATAAGGATTTATTTTAGGTGGGAACATCAATTTTACAATAAAATTTAAATTTGTGTTTGGGGTGGGATAAAATAATTTTTACAATTTTTGAATTGGGTTTATCTTGATGGTAGATCATGCACCAGATTCCTCCTGGATTTTGGGGCACAGCAAGCCCAAATGAGGAACTGCACTATTGGAACAAGCCCAAAAAACTGCAACCCACAACTCCCAATATACACATGCCAGTTAGAAAAAGAGGAAGCCGAACGTTGCTTATCATAAGTGGACCTGGCAGCTCAGGCATCTAGTTCTCTCATGTGTCTGTTAGCGGCACAGTTCCTGCCCCATGTCTGGCTGCGAGCGGCAGGTCGGATAACAGCAGCTGGACATCGGTGCAAAGTAATGCGCCACATTTCGCTGTTGGTAACGGTAATGGCGTTGTAATGCTTGAAATAGTAATTAATTAGATTATCCGTTACTGGGAAAAAGTACCGGCGTTAGTAATGCCGCTATTTTTAACATCGTTATTCCCAACACTGGTTGCAAGACAGCCAATGTGGTTGTGTTGGCCACTCTGGTACGAACACAAGCCAAAGCTGATCCCACAAATCTTCAGTGGTGTTGAGGTCAGGACTGTTGAGGCCACTCCATCCTCTAGTCTCCGATACACTCCGCTCTGTAGGGAAGAGCATTGTCATCGTGTAGGACAGTGTAAGGTCCCAGGCTGTGGAGATATGGTATTGTTACTGGTTGCAGGACCCTTCTTTTACCAATGTGCAGCACTTCGAATGTAACCACCATTACCATGTCTTCAGGGTAAAATAGCTTTTTGGACTAATTCTATTGCCATTCGGACATAAAAAAGCAAAACTAATGGATGTTCCTCAAGTGAGCAAAACCCTATAGTGCTATATGTAACTTGGAGAAGCAGCCTTGACATATTTAGGCAGGATTTTTGAAAAATGAACGAGGACCAGTCTTAATCCTATACTTTGGCTGAGGCAATCATCTCCATAAAAAGGCTGGGGGAAGAAGAGAACTCTGGCTGTTAGATTTATAGACAGAAAACAGGCCCTGTGTGACAAGAACCTGAAGCTAAGAGCAAGCAAATTCACGTTCCTTAATCACCAGATTGGGAGTTATAAATTCACCGGCTTTTTAATGGGCTGTCGACACAGCAGAGTTTACCAGAGCAATATGTATACATAATACCATCTCGTTTGGAGACCCATTTTTTGTTTCTGACAGAGAATTTTTGTCATTATGTCTGTGTCTGTATATTCTTTTATTTGAGTGCGCTCACTGTAATATTACAATGCCTGCATGTGCTGTACATCATGATATCCTTTAAAGCCTGTTTGTGTCTTTGTGTCCATGTGAGCTGGTGCATTTGTTCATGCGTGTGTGGCCCTGCAGTCAATGGCCCGCTGCATTTTCCCTTGATAGCAGTGAAGGAGGGAAATGACCTTAAATGTGCCCAGCCTTCTCCCCAAGTCCATATTAATGTTAATCTATCAGACTTTGAGTCTCCCTGGCCATACAACGCTGCCAATGTTCCAAGGGCCTTGGGGTGCAATCAGTGGTGTAGAACCAAGCTGCGCTCACTGTAAGGCTGGGAATAAAACACACACCATGAAATCTCTTGCCAATTTTTCAGCTAAACAAGTTGACTCGAACACCGAAGCTGCTACAGATGACACTTGTGCAATCAAGGAAGGATAAAAAGGAGAATGAGAATTGAGGAGGCTGACGTGTCACAGGCACAGAAGCCAAGAAAAAACAAATGAAGGAAATAATTGAGGACAGAACCAAGGAACACCTTCGTGAGAATCTGGAGAAAAGCACAAAGTTTATATGCTGAGTCAGGTCCAACTAAGAAAATGATTTATTTTTACAACAGAGAATCCTGTTGAACCAAATTTTTTCTACCACAGACCATTAAATTTAGCTGTCAGACAAGACAATTGTATTCTTAATACATCATAATTCTCCTGTTTGGCCTTTCTGGAATAACAAAGTTTATTAGTCTAAACATTACAGATTTTGTATTTGTAGTGTATACAATTGAATACAGGTGGAAAAAGATTAGCAAAGCATTGTATTGTGATTTTATTAACGTTGGAATTGAGGTTTGTACAAAAGGCAACATTTAGGGGTGCTGGTTTGGTGGAGTGGTGGGCAACCAGGCATGTCCTATATATATGCTTCTGCCAGCCCGGGCTCTGGTCCGGCCTATGGCTGGTTTGCAGGGTGTCCTCCCCTGCTTTTTCTCGCCCCCTATCCACTGTCTCTCTCTCTCTCTCTCTCTCTCCTGTCAAAAGATGCACAAATGCCCAAAAAATAATCTTAAAAAAGGCCATAATAAAAATTGTTTCATGCCAATTAATTTGACAGGCTTGATGATGTGACATTAGTTATCATGTTGAAAATGTGTAAAGAAAATCTCTGTTCATGATTTACCTCAATATCTTGCTTTGCTATCAGCTGCTAACTAATGCAACCAGTGTTGCCAGATTTTTCGTATGAAATAAGCATCTAGGTAGATAAAAACATGCCCAAAACAAGCAGCCTCAAGCTTTTTTTTCTAATGCAATGTATTAGTTTTACTATTTTTTTTTTTTTTTAAGAGGAAACTACATAAAGCATGTTTTATTTTCATCTACATTAAATCTCAATTTCACAGTGACATCTTTTTTTCTTATTTGGCTCTTAATTTACTTAATCAACATCCTTTTGCTTGGAGGTGGATTTTTTTTTCTCTATACAGACGTTCAGGGAGGGGCTACTGTTATTTATTAAACAGTCTGTTATCACTAAACAGTCTGTCAAACCTTGATTTTTGTATACCGAACAAACTTAGTCAGGTTTTTATCTAAGTTTTATGTTCATCCTCTACAGCTTTATTATGGTGAAAACAGTAACAGCTACATTAGAAATAATTTAATTCTGACTATAAGCATTTCTTTTTAATGGAAACACCATTTTGCCCCTCTTTTATACAGTAAAATTTACATTTGTGTTTACAGTGGGACAAAAAAGTTTGTGTAACTTCTGAAATGCAACCTGCAACTGCCAACATTTACAAACAACTTCTCAAAAAATAAATAAATAAATAAATAATTAAAGAAGCCCAAAGTCACTTAAAAACAGTGACCCTGGCAACTCTGAATAAAACTCTGTGATCCTGAGCAGGACTTTGAAAACCTAAAGATTGTTCAAGAGTTTGTCCACAGGTTTTACTGAAAATATGATACAGCAAAGTGCAGATGGTCACAAAGTAAAGAGCATTAAATGCTGTTGAATTAAAATTCAAAAGGCAGAGATAAAAATATTCCAAGAATGTTTGCAGCCCAACGATCCTGGAGGAAATAAAATGGCGTATGTGTTGCCAGAAAATACAGTTTCCAAAAGGAACAGAAGTAAACATCTGAAGCTTCACAATTGCTATGAATAAAAAAAAAAACAATCACTTGGGAGGTCATTATGTGCTGTTCTGTGAGGCCTATAAGTCCAGGGGTAGATTGGTTGATTGAGTTTTGAGGTGGTCTCAGAGGTGAGGGAAATGGTTTTGGTCACTGGAATAATCTCAGTGCAGATCTGTCCACTTACATTGAAGTCTCTGCTAAGTGCATGCAGGGAGCAGCAGTTCAGCGGGAGGTTTATGGAAACAAACTGCTAATGTGTTTTTTATTTGTAGCAGGGAGATCTTATCAAGATCTGTAGCATAAACTGTTTGGACTGTTTAGAAATGCCCTCTACCTGCTGTCAGGTCCTTACATTCTCATTTTAAGTCAAGGTTCTTTTAACTGATGCATTAAAATCGGGACATTTCAATGATTATGATTGTGCTACTCAATTCTCAGCCATATTTTCTTTTTTTTTAAAAATTTGGTTTACTAGTGCTATGACTTAAGTTTGGTCATGATGTCTTGAACTTAAAATGGCTGCTTCATGGCCAATTGGTTTTTTAAGATTCTGGCTTTCAGCTCTCTAGGGGCCTCTGTGGTTGTTGAGTGTAACTGCACGGTCGTAAAACAGAGCGCCTCATACCAACGTGCATTTGTTGACATACAGAGGGAGGAGAAGCGAGCCGACAGGACGTCTCAAAAGACAAATAAACCATGTGGACTGATAAGTTACAGTCTGATCATGTTTCTTTTCAAGTAAATCACATTTCAAGCGTCAGCTGTTACTTGTTAGCAACATGCATCCCTCCTCGTCTTTCAGCTCACGCCAGCGAGTGAACGCCTGGCCAGTGTTTATCCCTGTCTGGGCATTTAGCTTGTTACTATCCCGCTTTCTTTTTGTCGTCTCCTCCGATAAAACATCTCTTTTCTTCGGGTTTTTTGCTGCTTCCGCCATTACAACGCTATGTTTAGCTTTCTTCTTCTTCTTCTTCTCCTTCTTTTAATTTTTTGGCAGACTAGACGCAGCTAAGGCATATTGCTGCCCTCCACGGGACTTTAGCGTTGATTAATCAGCACATACATTTAGCGTTCGCCTCGACTTGCATCTTTTAAACAAATCGGGAGGGAGAGGAAGGAGATGTATGCCTTAAAGCATTCAAAGCAGTAAAAATGTGTAGTTTTTCAGTGTGGAAGTGTTCCCACCATCCATACCGAAGTTATATAGAGCCAGTGAAGACGATACAGACCCCCTCAGACCATGACAGAGGTGTCATTTAACCTGTTGTCAGGTGATGTACCATCACAATGACTCTAGAAATATTATATTAAGGTGGAAAAACTACGTAGTGCTGCTTTAATAGAGATGAGAGACAAAAACCAACAAGTAAATCTGCTTCACTGTGTATTTGTTATCTTAAAAGTGTGAGTACATTGTATTTCATGACAAAAAATAATGGTCTAATTGTCAGCAATGTTTTATTTTTTCTTAGGAATATTTAGCCTTACTCAGTGGTGGTTGGATATTCCTTCAAACAATTTTGGACATATAGTTGACCAGATGTCTGTCCGTGAACTCTGGATTCTCTCTAGAACTCTGCTTTGCTGTTGCCATTCTGTTGTAGCAATTACAAGTCCTAACCAAACTTGATGCCAGCAACAATATTATGTTGATAACATGGAATTATATGAGTGTCCTAACTGCCTTCAAACGAAGCAGGACAACGCTGCATAATGCGGCGCACCACTCTATTTTCCCCTCTGTTGCATGTGTCAGTGTTGACAAGGAGGGAGGGAAGAGGGGCTTTTAAGAGGTGCTGGAGGGATTTACTTTGATTTCTTTGACTTTCCTCTCTCAGCAGAGCTTGTTCATTCTTGTAACAGAGTGAGATAGTGGGCATTCATCTATTTTAATGAGTGAAATAATTTACTTTCACTTTCAACAGAGGGAGAAACTTTGGTTCTGAGCTGTTAATTGATACTTTGAGCCCACCCCTCATGGAAACAGACCACTTCAGCTGTACGGTAAAAGCACTTGATAAACTCTTTACAAGGGAAAACATAAGGCATGCAATTACATTTTTTTACAGATGCAGTGTGGACAACAGGCTTGCAACATTGTGCAATGTGACACAACATCCGATGCTTGTGTTCAATTAGGACACAATGTAAGATTTTTAATTTGGTTTTATTACACACCCAGCCCTCAGTTACTATTAGAAATTAATCCGTGAATGGGCAAGCAGAGACCCTTCCAGAGTTCAGAGGGAGCTAAGCACCAAAAACTAGCAAATGAAAGTGTCATACTCAAGCAGTGGTTCCAAACTAAATAAATGCAACAAATGAAAACACCGGTTTCACATGTCTACACCTGTAGCCTCTTATCTGCACCAAGGAGGTTAGGAGGTTTTAATACAATTTGTCCATTCTTTTGTTTGTTTTTCCGTCCATCTATGAGCAAGATTACTCAAAATGCTCACATGGATTTGGATAAAATTTTCTCTGACTGTTGGTCATAGCACAAGGGAGTAGTAATATGATGTTGGTGGTGATCCAGACACACATGCGAAACCAGGATTTTTTTTCAAGGATTTGTCAATACTGAATGATAGATCCTTTTTTCTCTTTTCTTTTCTTTTTCCATTTTTGATGACTCATCCAATAAAGTTGTAAAATAACTTGGTGGAGTTTCATGCTCTTGGAGCACTTCTATTTGCAAAAGCCGTGGAGGCCAATTCAACACTCCTTTGGGACATATTTCTTTTTACACAGAAGTAACTAATGTCTAAGTCAACGAGAGACTTAGTCATGTATATATTCACTCTGCAAAGTCACATACGGAGAGGCTTCTCAGCATGAACTTTAAAACTCTTCTCAACGAACTTCCTTCTGGAAAGGAATATTTCCTTTCTGGTAATGGGAGACTGCTGAGGCGTGACCAATCGGAATCAGCAAACAGGATCATCTCAGGAACCGAAGGATACCAAGAGACAATATGGAAAACCTGATAAGTAACTACCCAGCCCATAAACTCGGACAATATCACACTCTCGCATTGGAACGTGAATGACTGGACAGTGTGGAACTGTGAGCTCAGAAAAAGGATATTACTGGACCATAATCCTGACGTGATTTCATTAAATGAGACACACTTAAAAGGAAATGAAATTATTGATTTTCAGGCTTATACCTGGCATGGACACAATAGAACAATGCATAGGAGAGCAGTTAAAGGATCTGGAGGAGTTGGTGTCTTAGTTAAGAATAAAATGTTTGATTCCTATGATGTTCTGGTTAAAGACAAATCGGTGGAAGGAGTATTCGCATTACAATTTAAAAATAAGATGTCAAGTTATTGTTTTGTTATTTTCACTTGTTACCTACCTCCAGAGGGATCAGCGAGAACAATTGACTCTCAAACTTTTTTTGGTCATTTAACAACGCAGGTGTTTAGTTTGTCTGAGGTGGATGCAGTTTACATATGTGGGGATTTAAATAGTTGTATTGGTAATCTCGAAGATTGTATAAAGGGTGTAGATTGCATACCTGACAGAAAGAATATAGATAGCTTTATTAATAGGAATGGGGAAATCTTTGTTGATTTTTTGAGGGTTTCAAAATGTTGTCTGGTTAAAGGACGAATACCCTTGGGTAATGATAATTTTACCTCTGTCACGGTTAAAGGTAAGGCTGTATCATGCTCGCTTTGGTTCGAATCAGAAAACGGACCTTTTGGTGTGAACACGACCTTAGACTATTTTCACAATTGCTTATGCTCTAAAAACCATCTAGTTTTCATATACTGAGTACCCCTGAAAAGGGGTGGGTGGGGAAATTGCTACACCAAAGTATCAGGATATCCCACATGGTGATAGTATATCAATTCACAGCCACCAAGTTTCAATATTTGTATTAATGTATTAATTTGCAACATTTAATAAAGCTTTTTGGTTGTATATCAAGACAATCAATCATTCACCACTTTACAGGTGAGGTTGGCAGAAGTGACAGACATCATGTTTGTAAATCAAACGTGGCAGCACAGGAGAGAGACAAAGTGAATGCACCGTCTACATTTAAGGGAGCACTCACACTAGGGCTGATGATCTGTGTTGCGCTTAAGTCCAATTCCCCCTTGGTGTGACTGCCTGGCTGGCCTGCCCTCGCGTTGTCACTTGCGTCATACATGCAGACTACAAAACACATACACTCAGCGGTCCTAACAGAGACAAAAAAGAACGTAACCCTTTTTGTCTCATATTTTGGTTAATTTTGATTTGACACAGCCCTCTAGCACTCCACCAATTTAAGATTATTTCTTGTAGTAAAGGTAGAGTCTCGCCTGAGCAGTCATATGAAGAGAAATAACAGAGAAATCTGCTGATCTTCTCTTTTTAATTCACTTAAAATAAACAATTTCTTTTATTGAAGATGATGGTAGATGATACAGCTGTTATATTCATAGTTATCTATGGCTGACGTCAGTGTGTTCATCTCTCTCTCTCTTGTTTTATCCATAAACAACAATCGTGATCCACACTCAGATCAGCTGCTGTGATGGCTGAACAATGAGTGACACGTATCTCAGAAACAGAGTTACAATAGGCCTGTTTTTGTGAATTCAAAATATAAAAATTAAAACTATTAACAGTCAGTCAGACTCTGAGTGGAGAATGACGTGCGTGAAAGACAAAGAAATGTAATGTAATGTGGACAAACACTTCTGTATGTTGGAGAAAATACACTTTACATGACCTGTTTATGGAAAAACTTCTGTTTTCAACACAGAAGGGAAAGCAAAAAGAAGCAAAAGGCAAACAAATTCTCGAAAAAAGGAGAAAAAATGACAGAATAACTAAGGTTAAGGACTGGATCATTTCAAAAAGGACCTCCGTGTAAGTCAAGGAAATGGATTAATTTTAACTTTATATTTTTTAGACATGGTCCAGTTACAGGACTAAAAACACAAACCTCTGCTGAAAGTAATGATCAGAGTTCCACTGATGAGCTGTCATTGTGCGCTTATGCAAGCTTGTTGTGCCAAAGCCCACCTCCTCAGAGCAGGCCAGAGCCGGGGAATCTCGCTTAGGCATGGCATGGAGCACTCACAGTAGGCAAAGGATCCAGACTCAAGGAAGGAATCGCGCATCAGCATGGCTCAGAAAGACTGGTGTGAGGGTGCCCTAAATCCATTATGTGGACTGATTTTGTATTGTTGAAGGAAAGTAACGGGTGGACATGGATCATGGGATTTGTAAGGTGAGACGCAAGAGAAATACACACTGTGGAAGTAAGATTCACCTCACTAAGCATCAGTTAAGGGAAAGCAAAAGCTGATGACTGCAAAGCAAATGCTTAGGTAACCCCTCTGAAAACCAGCTAACACTTGACGTGCTCAGCTTGTCAAAGCTGCCTCTCAATTCTGAGCAAGATGTGAAAATAAATAAGCTTTTAAATGAGCCTGGATCCAAGACCATCTGATGGGGAGAGAGAGCCACTGACCCTGCAATTTGTGACCTTCTAGATATAAAATTTCTGGCACATCCAGGCATCAACATATTTAGAAAAAAGGCAAGGGGAAATTAGCCACACAGTCATGATGGGATTGAGACAATAAACAGCTCAGGACCAACCTACATCTACTAAAATATTTTAGAATAAAGTTTAGGATGAAATTTATTAGTAAAAGGTATTACAGACTTAAATATTTTTAATAGCTTGAGGCTCCCTGAAAGATCTTTGGATCTGGCCCCCTGGACTGTGAATCTGAATCTATACTCTAGAGTTTGAAAAAATTAGCTCAGTCGATAATTTCTCCCAGCCAATTAGTATTGTATTTTGTATTGTTGGGACACCTGATAGTCACCTTTACAACCAGGTACAACTTGTAAGAATTGTGTCTTTATGGGATGAACAACACAGTAAAACGTGTGGGTAGCACCAACAAACAATAAACCAAAATCCCCTGTAACTGAAAGCTGTGATCTCGTATGGAGAGTGGCAACATTATTTGGTGTCAGTCCTGGGTCCATTTCCACACTTGGGAAAGTTCCATGAGACTGGTGAGAGACAGGCCATAAAGTGTGAAAGACAGAAAGACAGCGCCACAGGAAGACCAGTTCCTCACCTTGGTTAAATGAAGAACTAGGCTTTCTTTCAGGGGAAGAGGGATTTTTGACATGTTTTCCTTGGGGCACTACCCACACGTTTAGCTGTGTTATTCATTTCATGAATGGGCAATCTTTACAAGTTGTACCTTGTTGTAAAGTTGACTAATCAGGCTTTCCAATGGTATAAAATACAATGCCATTTGGTATTATTGAAGGGGAGAAATAATCAATTGAAATAATGTTTCTAAACATCTTTAAGGAGATTTTTTTCTGTCTGATGAAATACTTTGCAAACATCCTGCATAGTCATACAACTGATGTAGCTTATGTGGGTCATTTTGACTTATTCACCTATTAAGGCTGTTTAAGACGACACACACCTTTGATTTTCTTCATTTTTGTTAAGATTTTAGAAAAAAAGGGGATTATTTAGAGCAGTATGGAAATTCCTCTTCCTGTTTTTGTTCATGTGATTCCATCTCAAACACGTCAAACTGTCCGACCAGGTGGTTCAATACATCAGTTCCCATCTGCCGTCACTCTGCACCTTACCACGGCCATTGTTATTGTCTGGTTGTCATGGAAACCAGAGCGACAGGTCCCATTAGGCCCAGCTCACCATAGCAGGGAAACATGCACCATGTGCCTGCGACGGCCAGGAGCCGGTGGTTTGTTATGGCGTGTCGCCACCCTCAGCGAACCGCACGTCCTTCTGTTTGTTTGAACAAGGCCCCATGATGCCTGGCTGTTCTTTCACTGTGGCAGAGAAAAATGAAATGTAAAAAGCTGTCACAGCTCAGCTGTCACGGAGAAAAAAGGTGGAGTGATGGGAAAGGGAGTAGGAGTATTGGGAATGAAGGTGGACAAGTTAAGAATTTAAAGGAAGAAGACGAGAGACGAGGAGATGAAAAGAGGATTTTGAAAATAGCTGTGAGGGAGTATGAAGGTCGTACAGGACAGCATAGGTGAGGAGTTTTCTGCTGTAATGCCAAATGGAAGAAGGATTGGGAATGTATGTCAGGAGGACAAGTGAGGTCTGTCACTACAGCAGCGGGGTGGCCACTCCTATTTCCATGACTAATTGAAATCTTCCACTGGACTGCTGAGCTCTCACCTCTTTCCAACACCACCCGTCTCCCTCTCTTTTGCTTCTGGTTTTTCCCCTTCACTTCTTTTGGTCACAGTTTTTCTACCCTAACATCACCACACTGCACTCACATGTACTACATGCGTGCTATGGAGGTTTTTGTTTAAGGCCTCAGATTATTTTTGGCCAGATTTAGTAATCTTGCCTCAAATTATACACAAGTGCATGACAGACATTTTCCTGATGAGTGCTGTGTTGGCTTTTGATGAGGAAGGCGCCTATTTGTTTCATGGTTGAGGCTGAAATTGTCTTTCAATTCAAGGTCTTAGAATAAAAAAAAAATGAAATAAATAGACTGAAAATCAAAAATACAGAATATGACAAAATGCACTATCCAAATTATTGCTTTTTAACTGTTAATGGCTGCCTTTAGCCAGTGATGGGCGGTAGCGTCACTATAAATTGCAGTGTTAGGCTTAATTGCATTTTCCAGTAGCTTTGTGGTAGCATCGTCATTTCATGAGTCAAACAGCTTAGTCAGTAGCTTAGTTATTTTACTGATTAAGCAGCATGGTCGCGTCTAAACAAGCTACACATATCCTCATCAAAGAGGAAGAGCAGCAGAGGGCCCTGTTACACCAAGACACTGCAAGAGGGGACATGCATGGAGGCGATTCTCAAAAATAATCAAAAAACAAACTTTTTGTCCACTGAATTAAACTTTACAGTTCACCATCACCAGAGTAATCTGTATTGATCAGATGGAAATCATTCAAATCACTAACTACTGAGCATAGAGGAGAGAAGAGGAGCACAGCTCATGAGGACACAGTGGAGACGCTGATTTCAGATTAGGGGAGGCCAGAACAAGGTGAACCAATGAGGTAAGATAAGAGGCCTCATGTTATTGTTAGGCAACTTTATAAGCTTGTTTTGTTTATTTAAGAGTGTAGGGACTCCTGATTAGGCTGTTTACCACAATACATTATCTCGCCAATTAGAAATGTATTTTAGTGCCTGTATTAGTTGACAAGAATATCAAAACCCTTTTGATCTCGGACAGTTAAATAGCTGTTTTAATACCTCCGTCATTTGGGAACAAGGTTGGTTTTTGTATCTGATTAAATTATTTCTTCCAAATGGATGCAAGTAGTAAGATAAGCAAATAAAACTGCAAATTAGCATACATATTTGAAAAGGCAAATAAAAGAGATGCAATGGAAAAGCTGTAACTGGTAAAACGGAAAATCATTAGTGGTATGCTATAATATTGGTACAAAAAATGATAACAATAGTGATTTTTTTTTAATTAAAGCTGATACCTGCAAAAAAGATGAAAGTAGCTTGGATGTATTGAGCTACTGTTGTCATGCTGTTGTAACTTAGCTTGCTATTTTTCACAAGGGAGAAGCTTAAGGGCAGTGAAGACGATTTTTTTCACGAGTAATTTAGCCACTTAATTAGGAGGTTATGTTTTTGCAGGCGTGTGTTTGTCTGTATGTTTGTTAATTGTTTGTTTGCATGATTATGCAAAAACTACTGGATGGATTTTGCTGAAATTTTCAGAAGATGTTGGTCATGGCTCAACTTAGACAATTATTGAACAAAAATGATCATTCACCAATGGTGGTTACCTAGATCACCACCAAAATCTAATCATTTCTAACAATGATATCGACATAATGATATCAACATGATTCTCAGTTCTATGTGTGGGTTTTCAGGGTCAAGGAATCATATTATCATGGTAACTTTATCATGGAACTATTGCTTATAGATGTAACAGCAACATGTGAGCTACCTTGGCAGAGTTTTGCACTCTCTGAGTGCTGTCTAGTTTTACAAGTAGCTTGCCCATCACTGCCTTTTGCCTCATATTTATTTTTAAAGATTTTGCAGTTTATCAAAACTTCTTTTTCTTTACAGTATGAACCTTTTGTGATAGCAGCGCAGGGTTTTCAATCGAATCACTCATCCTCAATATTTTATTCTGTGTTGAATTGTAAACTTTGATGAGTTGTTCCGTGAGAGCAAAAGGCCACACATGCATGTGTTAGAGAGCTGGAGGGTAAGCGTGTCGGCCCCTCAATGCCACAGTGCTATATGCTAGCAAGCAGTGGAAAAGGGGTCCAGTAACGGGTCAGTAGCCTATACAGACACCGAGGGGTCTATGTAACCCACACCCTGCAGAACATAAGTCCACTGGGGCACAGCTTGATCCTGGCTCTGCCCTGCTTGACTGACTAAGCCACATATTTATCGTTCACCCCGGTGTGACCGAGGCTGTTGCACCAAACATGTCAACCTTGGCTTGATTCATACAGACTGTATATTTCGCCCTGAAATCAGTGATTAATTACCTTTTAATCAGGCTATTAAAAGTCTTGTCAAAGCTATAAGAGCAGCCATGCTGACTAAATGGACTGTGTGTGCAGGAGGACCACTGGTGGTGCAGGTCGAGTTTCTTCACACACAGACTCGGGTCTACATTTTTCTTCAGTTCAGTGGAGTGCTGCGAGGTTGAAACCCAAACAGACAATTTTAGAGAAGGCACAAAAGCATGAAACACAATTAGGTTTCAGTATGTTTGAGGCACAAGCTGCTATATTATTACACTGCCTGATCAAATTGTAGAATTAAATTAAATGTCTTTTATCAATCCAGATAGATATTGATTTCATCTCAGAGGGGATACTCAGGGATGTGGTATATGGGTAATGTATGTGGGTGTTAGATGATGGAAAATATGACATTTTATGGGATGTTTTGCTTCAGTATAGTGCTTCCATCTGGATTTTACAGTAGTTTGGTTGTACAGGTTTGATTGAGCAGCAACGTCCAAGAAAAATATGTGAATAATGCCTCAACTTTTACCAGATTAGATCATCTCACATTTTTTGGATCATACTGGAGGATATAAGACATTGATATTATGTCCCTTAACCAAACAATTAACTTTTTATATCTTGAAAAATAAAATGAAAATAAATGATTGGGAAGTAAATCAATAAAGGTGTAAAAGATAAGATTATCAATGGAGAGCACAGATGTTACACTTTGTATATAGTGCTCTGGAATAGAGAATATTACATCCAGTGTACCTTCTTCAAATAAAAATTTTAGGCTTCAAGACCACACACAGCCGCTCTGTTACGTGTGTTGGTCCAGGTTAGATGACATCATAACTGTCGACTAACTGAGGTCATGTTTTAGTAAGCTGCATCAAATACCGTATGTTCATCCCGTGTCTGTGCAGATTTACTGTATAGGCAATCCTTGGACTCAAGTATCTTGTTTGTTGCTGGCATTTGTTTGTCTGTTGCTTGTCTGTTTGTTAGCAAGATTGCACTAAAACTACTGGACAGATTTTGCTGAAATGTTCAGGAGATATGGGTGATGGCCCAACTTAAAAATGACTAGATTTTGGTGGTGATCCAGATATTCGGCATTAGTGATGTCGCACTGAGAGAGCCAATCAGTGTTGTGTGAGTGCAGAAAACTCGCAGACGATGCTGCTGCAGGGCCATCAGCTGCAGTGTTTTGTGGTTGGTAGGTGAGTGAAAAGGATACAGTTGGAATGTCAGCTAATACATGCCATTATATGATAATATTATCACGCTATTTGTACAAGCAACATGACTTGGGTTTGCGACGTGATCTTGGTCGCCAAGTAGCATTTGGTGTGAACGCACCTTAAGTGTTTTGGAATTGAGGACAGTAATTGTTAAAGCTTTGTAGGTGGAATTCTTTCCCTTTTTTGCTTGATATACAGCTTCAGTTGCTCACCAGGTCAGGATCTCCATTGTCATATTTTCAATAGGAGACAGGTCTGGACTGCAGGCCAGTGTAGTACCAGCACTATTTTACTACAAAGTCCCACGTGAAGAATGTGTCCTGGCATTGTCTTTCTGAAATGATCAGGGCCATCTATGAAAAAGGTGCCTTCACAGATTTGCAAGTTACTCATGCCACAGGCACTAGGGTCCTCATTTTCCAAACACTTACCGAGTGTTCTTAAAAGAAAAGGTGATGTAATGCAGAGGCAAACATGTCCCTGTTCCAGCTTTTTTCAAGGTCTTGTTCCAAAATAGGTGAATAATTGCAAAAAAAAACCCAAAAAACAAAAAAAACAAAAACAAAACAATGAAGGTTATCAATATGAGCATTTCCTTTGAACATTGTCTTGTTTTTGTGGTGTATTCAGTTGATTATAGGTCAAAAAGGATACAGAAACCAAGGGTCAATGTCTCTATCATCAAGGTAAATTTCATCTTGATCTGATCCAGATTGATGTCACAAAAACATTGAAATTTATAATGGGAAATCCCATTGACGACACTCAACAATTAATATAAAATCAAAATACCGATGTTCCCAAAACTTGTTGTGTTCATACAGGATAACAACCTCCATGTTTGTGATGACTTTGGTCCGGATCCTGGTATTATTCTGGATCTGGTGATTCAGAATTGTATCTTTTACAGGGGTTGTGGAAAAGCTACTGCCGAACTGAAATGCTTGGCAGAGGTCTGTCCTGTCTGATGTTTTTCTGGCTTTTATTTATGTTTAAAATTAATCTTTCTTTTTTTTTCTTCAACCTTTACAATCACAATATTACTGTTTTTTTTTTTATCACTACAGTTAATCAGTTCCCTTAACTGTAAAGATTTTCAATGTTTTTTTTTTTTGTTTGTTTATATTTTTAGTACTTTTATGAAATACTTTGCCAATAATGTCCCACCTTCATGCTAATAAAGCTCTTTGAATCATGAATTGTGAAATGTATTTGATGCTTAAACGAAAATATCAAATGAAAACAACAAAAGAAAAACTGGAACACAATGAAAAGCAAAGACAATAAAGACACTGATGTAACAGATTTATTTTTTCTTAAAAGCCTCTGTCATATTAAAATACACAGACACACAAACATATTGAACCTTACATGGCTTACATATGGCCTACACCAGCACAAACACACAAGAACATTACAATGTGTGCCACCACGGGCCTCTCCACATCACATGGGGAGTCACCTCAGAGCCCCCTCTGAACCCTGATTGGTCAGCACAGTGGCTGTGTGTGTATGTCACGGTTTGTGTGTTTGTGAGTCGGAGCATGCTGCTTTAGCTTGTGGCAGTGCGTGACTTGTCATGACGTGGTTAGCACAGCTCACGGCTCACATACTTAACTTTACCTGCCACGTTATAAATCTTTGGGGGGAGAGGCAGCGAGGGTAAATAAGAAAGGTAAAATATGGCGGACTGGAGATGGAGTGAGGGCGTATGAGCCTTATTATGTGTTGCATTGGTTTTATGCGGAGGTGTATCATATTCTTGAATTATCCTTGCAGGGAGCAGGTGGAAGCTTTTTAGGCGAAGTGGTTTTGCTGCCACCAGACCAAAACAGACATCTGACTATGAATTCCATCAGGAGCAACGGTTACACTTTATTTTTTCTAGGCTTTATTTTCCTAAGTTGCTCATTGGAAAGAATTCCTGTGTCTACCTGCCTCGCCTGCGGTGTAATGATGTGAAATTATTCTCCAACCTGACTGACGACGGCATCATTTAGTCAGTCAGCTTTGGGGTTCTGGCCACATGCCTGGGAGACGCTCAACCTTTGCTACCTCGTGCTCACGGCTGTGCCTGTGTTTTCACTCAAAATATTTTCAGAAAAGCAGAAATGAGGCTCTCCAATTAATTGCCATTTACATATTCCTGGCTAGAGTTTACAGATGGGCTATAGGTGTGGTGTTAGGTTTTGGGGGGACGTTGTTGGCATGGAAATGAGACGCCATTTCAGTTGCCATGGTGATTATTTGTTTAGGTCATTAATAACTCCTGAGGTGCTGCGATTAATTTTGAAATTAGCAGAAAATGTGGGCCTGCAGGGAGTGAAAGAGAGGGAAGGTAGAGGTGTGATCACATGGCTGTAAGACCAAAACACTCGCAGATTGAAATTTCCACTGTGGTAACATTCAGTGGTAAACAGGCTCAGGATTAGCTGCAGTTTGTTTGCTTTCAGGTGACTAATACTGACACTTCAGAACAGGGATGGGCAACTTGGGTTAGTCAGAGGGCCACAGTAACCCATTCATTATTGCTAGAGGGAATACTTATCATAAATTGAGAAATAATCTTAACTTAACAATTACAGTTACATAAATACTCAGAACACTAACAACCTCGCCACATTCAAAGTCACTTAAACCAGCTCTATATCCCATTTTGATGCATGGCTGAACATCAGTGCCCATCCTGACCATGTCTACATTCTTAAATGCATTGAGCTGCTGACATGTGATTGGCTGTTTAGCTATTTGCATGAATGAACAGTTGAGAAGGAAAGTGGTCGTGAGTTTATATCTGTGGCTAAATTTGATAAAATCAGGTTTAGTAAGATGCTTGCTTGTAAGATATATTAGGTTAAGTTGTTCATCAAGTTTATGTCCAGTATCTATATATATATTTACATATCTATATCCATATAAAATGTCTACATACTGAATATATGTGTTTACAGAACTTTCTTCCTAAGAGAAAATTTGGCATGCCTAATTTAGTATTGGCCGTACAAACATTACAGTTTTGCCTACTCAACAAGCACAGAGTGGGAAGAAAGGAGTCCAGAAGAGAAAGAAATTTCTGTTTTTAATAGTCTTGGTTAAGGTTTGGCTAAATCCAAAATTTAACTGTTAGTCTAAAGCCATTTGAATCTCGTAAATCATATCCAACCCACAGTTGGAGGCAGTTTGATATGCCTTTCCAATCAGATTGGTACAGATGTGCTTCATTCAGGCCATTCAAAATTGGATATTGATGCAACATGACACAAGCTCAAATCCAGACTAAAGGGCATTATAGCATCTAAACAGACCTCATACTACTCTGATCAAAATGATTTGCATGCTGGGTAACTGTGATTAGCATCTGACAAAACAATATTTTGTAGACAAGACCATTGTTGTGAATTTTTCTTTTAAGTCATGTTAAGCATACCGGAAAAAAAACAAATTCATCACCTCTGACTGCTTAAGTCTAACTGCATCTCTGTGACATTTTTCAGACAGACAGCTATAAATTTGTATAAATTAGTAATTGGACAGAATAAATATGTCTGGTCATTTTGCAACACTTGTATTTGTTGCAATCCATACATAGGAGGTCCATTTCAAAAAGCATCCCAAACCTTTGCCTCAGTAAATCGTGTCTAATCCACAATTCAAGGTAGTTTGATATGGGTTTCCAATTGGATTATTATGGATGTCAGGCTGTTCAAAATTAGATTTCAGGGCAACATGACACTCAATGACCATCACAAATTAACTGTTCCATGAGACTGTGCTTAAGAGGATAAAACCAAGTGGTTCACAGTCACACTGAGTGTTATATAAATGTGAGGTTAAGAATTCAACTACTTAACTACTGTAAGTTTACAATAACTGATGTATTTAGTTCACTGTAAGCTACTGACTGAAGAGCCAAGTTGTCAGAATGGGATAACCGTAAAAAGTGAGTGAGGTGTATGGGAAACACAGCATGTCATGTGCATGTGTGTTTGAATCTGCAACAGATTTTGTGAGGGCAGAGAGGATCTCCAAGACGCTGAACTTCCTGGCACTTATGAAAAAATCAAAAAATTTCCAAAACATTCAACATATTGAACAAATTGGAAATTATGTACAACTCAGTGTAAGAATTATGGCAGTCTGCATTGATAAGGAGGCATTTCATCAAATTTTCATGAAAATGTGAACATGACAAAAGCATGTCCTAAGGCTGTACCAATTTTGACCACTGGTTAAAAGGAAAAAGGCTACCAAATTTGTGGAGACATATTGGAACAAACTGATGTAACAGACATTTTTTAAATGGAGTGATTAGGAGTAAAATTTGCACCTTCTGATCCAATCCTGAGACAAAACCACAGTCAATGCTTTGGAACATACTATCATCGCCGAGGATGAAGAAGGCATGGCAGAGCAAGTCCAAATTCAAGGCCATGCCGATTGTTTTCTTTGACATTAAGGGTATCACATTGGAGGAGTGGTTTCCAGAAGGGTCAATGGTGAATGAACAACTTTTACAAACAGGTTCTAGAAAAACCTTCAATTTGTTCTGAAAAGGTCTCCATAATTTTTTCTTTGTATCAGGAATCAGAATTTTGGGACTAACTTGGTACACAAAAATGCGTGCACTAATTGCAAATTTACAGCAATTGTGCATGAATACCCAACCTTTAATATATATCCTCAAAAGTGCAGCCTCATTATTGAATAGCCACACCTCGTATGAACCTTTAGTATACCTGTGATCTGGTTAGGTGCTGTGTTGTCTCTTCACAAACAACAATCTCTATGCCAATGACCTTTAGGAGCATCAAAAAACTGCTTCAGGATTGTTGTTGTTTTTTTTTGTAGTAACATATAATTGTCTTCTCAACTGACATGAGAACTGTGAAAGAGGACTTGCACAAAGCTCAATAATGCCTGAACTCTTAATTCTGAGCTGTTTACTAGAAAACAAACGAAGAGTCTTTCCAAGAGATCTGATTTGAGGAACATATTTAATTTGCCAACAGTCTGAAAAAACGCCCTCCTTTTTGCCCCAGTATCTTTAAACAACCAAAATGAATTTGACAGTATCATGGTGCACAAGGTCTTACTACTTCCAGGAAACTTCCCCTGTGGTAACCTCCTGCTCAGTTAAAGATAGTTGGTGACAGCTGCTTCTTTTTCAAACTGTTTATCTGAAAGGCTGTTGTCTCTGTAATGTATTTATTTATGGCAACAGGGTGGGTTTCGATCTCCAGGGTATCAACAGAGCATGTAAATAACTAAATCAAAGTAAGACCTTAGCTGGAGTGTGGCCAGAAGTTGGCCTTCATCTGCACGTAAGCTGGAGTGAGAAAGAAGGATGTTGTCATAAAACAGAGAGTCAATGAGAAACAGAGTGAGGAGGAGGAGGAGGAGGTGAGCAAAACATGAAGTCATGGCCCTCACAGTGAGATCCCAGTTCTCCACTCCAGGTCTGATTCCTGTGGGAGCAGAAGACAGCGACTCTCCGGCTCCACGGCTGACTACCGTACGGTGACTGTGATGTTCCACATGTGGCGGCGGACCTTGTCTTCTAGCCGCCACTGCCACTGTTGGTCAGCGAGAGCCGCACTTAGCAGAGAGACATACTGGGACACAGTCACAGCCAAGAGAAGCAACCGTGGAGGTGCCAACAACCAAAATGATAGTTTCCATTTGGCCTTTACTATTGTAAGGTGAGATTGCACTGTTTTGGCAGGGGATGAGGTCAGAGTAAGATTTTCCAAACACTTTCATGTATTTGGCCAACTGGACGGCTCTGACTATGGTCCCATAGTTGACAGGATTTTGTCCTAAGAAGCCCCATCTGAGAAAATGATGTAACACTTTACATAACTGGGTTGGGTAGTCTGCTGGGAGGATAGCAGGGGAATAAAAACTACAATCAGCAAACTTACTTTAGCATCTTTAATGCCAGTCTGTGGCACCAAGGGTTACCTGCATGAGTTTCAGCGCTCTTGAAGTTCAAGCTAAGTACACCTACTATGTCAATAGGCTACATTTCTAAATCCTATAGTAATACAAAACTGAAACAGGCTGGTGGTGAAAAAAGTTTGTCTAGGCAATGCTCTGGTGATCTACTCATAGGCATTTGATCAGTTTGGCGATAAAACCGTACCACCTTCAATTCATAAACTTGAGCTGAACTGTAAAAGAGTAGAATGCAGCCCTACAAGATAATTGTGACACATCATGTGATATCAAAGCTGCTGAGTTTGAGTTAATTTATGTGAAAAAAGGCAGAATTTAAAAGTATTTTCTTCCATGTTCTTGTGACTTTATTAATGGAGTTGTAGTTGCTCATGTCTGCCATCAGAGGGAGTACCCATAAAAGTTAGGACTTGTTGTGGCTAGAGTACATGAGGCTTCCTGTCTTAAGACAGAAGGCTTGTCTCATTTCAACGGCAACCTCCGGGACAGAAAATGGAGGCCAATGCAGAAGTGCCAAAACCTGCAGTACCCTGTGTGTCCACTTGAGGCTGGCTGCAGTAACCTGACACCTTATTGATTGTGTGTGGAAAACTGACAGTCTTTGCATCTTAAATACACATCTTTACAGCTTGGTTCTCAAAATGGCTTCAGCCTAAAATACGAGGTGTGTCAGAAAAGTTCCAGGATTGGTGTCGCATGAGATTTATTTAGAATCCAAACTACAAACTTCAAGTTTTCCCCTTCGAAGTAATCCCCCTGGAGTCTAATGCACTTCCCCATCCTTCTCTGCCACGCTTCCATGCACCCCCAGGGGTGCATGGAAGCGTGGCGATGAATTTTCGGATGTTCAGGGCATTGTGAGCAGGCACGTTGTCATGGTGAAGCAGCCATGACTTGTCCTGCCACAACTCTCGCCTCTTCTCGCACACTGAACGAAGCAAATGCCGCAGTGTCTCTTTGCAGACATGTTGGGATTACTTTGAAGGGAAAAACTCTTAGTTTGAAGTTTGGGTTTGAAATAAATCTTTTGTGACACCAGTCCTGGAACTTTTCTGACACACCTCTTAGAACAAATTTATGTCACTGTATGAGGGCTGAATTTTTTTATATTGTTCCTGATTTTATTCAATTGAGGATTTACCATTTAAGAAATAGGGACATGATTAACAAGGCTGCACGTCCATGCAGAGCTGCTTTTTGTCAGATTGCCTCAAGTCCTTCCTGAGCACAGCCTCTCCGTCTGTGAAAAGGTTGAGCTAAAGTTCAGTTTAGGTGACGTGCAAGATGGCAGCGTCCATTACAAGGCTTCCACCATGTGCCAATGGCTCCATTGATGAATCAGTTTCTTGAAGGGTCTATCTTACTTCCCTAATTTGCTATCTCCTCTCTCTGGAAGAACTGGAACCAAAAGTAGTTCCTGACATGTCATATTGAGGATTGTCCCAGAGCTCTTGTTTGCAAATCCAGGAGAGAAGATAAAGGAGAGAGAGAGATGTATAAACACAGAGCTACGGCGTTACAAAACGTGAGTCACTTTGTAAAACAAACTCTAGTCAAAACATGTCAGCTGTAGAGCAAAAATATCCTCACTACAGAAGTCTTAGTGCTGATATTTGTTTTTCATTTAATTAAGAAATGCGGTCAAGATCTGATAAAACTGCTACTGAAGCTGTTAGCATCTATGCTAATTTCTGTATGTGCGGTCACTTCCTGCTGTTGTGCCACTTGTAGCTTGTTCTTCTTCCTGCTCTAAAGGATGCCAACAGGGCCGTGTTGCTTTGGGCTGCTAACAATTGTTGTAGATTGGAGCCTTGCAAAATGGACATTAAATCAGATCCATCTGCACTGAAAGGCTAAAAAATAAAAGTCCTTGATGGGAATTTCCATGAAAAATTACTTCGGTAAAATCTGTTTAATGTGCATCAGACCAGAGTTATTATGTTTGTTTTCTGAATCATTGATTTCTGTTCTTGATTTAGATCTTTTAACATCAAAAGGAGCACAACTTGAAAATAATTTCAACCTTACATACTTTACAACATTATTTAAAAAGAAATGTCTTTCTTTAGTTTTCTGTTTAAATTACTAAGGATGGAATTAAAGCAGTGCTTTTCAACTTTGGGGTCGGGACCCCAAGTGGGGTCGCCTGGAATTCAAATGGGGTCGCCTGAAATGTCTAGTAGTTGATAAAAAAAAAAAAAATAGGCTACTGATAAAAATGTACTTTTTTTTAACTAATTACTATTCTTTTTTAAAAATTAAAACAACACACACAGTCTTAAACAACTGTATTCTATAAGTTCCCTTTCTCAAACATAAATGTAGTTAAAAAAAAAGGCAGCATTTAAAAATATCTGAGCTGATGCAACTTGACTGAAGGCCGCGATCATGTGACTTTACAGTTACCGTTGCTTGATAATAAGCAGAGAGTGTACTTCAAAAAGGCTGTGATGGTTAGTGAGCAGGCACTAAAGGAACTTTGGAGGTGAGCTTTCTCATTGCCAGGGCTATGAAGCTGTATACCATTGCTGAGACATTAATATTGCCAGCTGCCATCGAAATGGTAAAAACAATGTCCGGGGAGGAAAAAGCTCAAAACCTAAAAACTACATATGAGGGATTGTTTATTCAGTATTAATTATAAATAAAGCCTATATCCTGATCATGGAAAATAAAGCTGCCACTTTGTGCACTAATCCTGTCTTCTCTGTATTTGCAACACAATATAACAAACATGATGAAAAACTAATTCTAGGAACAAAAGTGTCTCTGGGGTCCCCAGAAATTTGTGATGTTAAAATGGGGTCATGGACCAAAAAAGGTTGGGGACCACTGAATTAAAGTCTAAGTGAGGTAAAATCTTTTTACATTTGCAAACACCTTTTAAATTTCACCATTTTAATAAGGATTACCATAACCCTGATCATAGATACATGTCAAGGTTTATTAAAAATTAAAATCTTATAAGTAATATCGAGTGTTGCATGCATTCTAATAGGAAATGCAAATTTCACATTTAATTATATCATTAATGTCATCAGTGAGTCCAAATAGGATCATTCATTAATTTGATAATAGGGTATTTTTTCCCTTAGATTGCCCACAGTTTTTTTCTTCTATCAGATCAATTCATAGAAAAATAATCAGTTGGCAAAGAGACAAAGTACATGAAAGTCAGTTTTCTGCTATTATGAAATATAGTGTGTATTTTTACATGAACAATTAGTAGGGCCCTATTAAATCTGCAATCACGGAATCGTGGATGGAATCACTGAATTAGACATTAAAAGCAGAATTCAATATTGGAATATCACAGAAATGTTTGAAATTTTAAGCAAAAGTTTTTTGGTTTTTTTTCCATTAAAAAGGAACGTATCTCTCGGGAAAATGCTCCGAGGGGCTCACTAAAGCTGGGGACAATGCACGCTTCACTTCTTCCTCCCCCTTTCTAACAATGCAAACATGTCGAAGCGGTTGCCAGAGACATCAACTTAGTTGGCAAAGTAGCTACGAAACTTCTGGCTAACTCCAAAGTACAGGGCAGTTTCCCAACAATTATTATGTGTCAGGCGATCAAATGCTCTGCAAATTTTGACAATGTACTGTTGACTGGACCTGTAAAGATACATGCAAGGACCACCTGAAGAGTGAATGATTATATTTCATTACTTTATACAGTGTCTTGGGGTTAAATTTGCATAAGATACTAAAAACTGAATTCTCAAAAATTAAGGCAGAAAAAAAATGGAATATGGAGAAAACTAAAACAGAACTTGGGAAAAAATAAAGATTTTATAGGGCCCGAAATTAGCTGTTTTAACAGGATGGACTTTAATCACAATCAGACGCTTTAAATGAGAGGACCTCTCATGTCTCTCAAAGACATGTCTCCTCTGTCCTCTCTCCTCTGCCTCACGTCTTTGCATCGATCCATGCTTCTCTGTGGAGTAAGATGGGTGTAAGAGATGAAGGTGGAGGAGGCAGGGAATGCAATTAAGGGAACCCAGAACTGCTGTGAACAACAATGTCAAGTTTAAAATCCCTTAAATTATCATCCTGTCCTTTTCTGATACTCAGTTGAAACTTCACAAGGTTGACGACATGCCTAAATGCATTGAGTTACTATCATGTGATTGTCTGTTTGCATGAATGAGTAGTTGGATGGATGGACCAGACACATAAGCCAGTGAGAGTGCATGTGAATTCTAGGGTTTGTTGAGGTTAAACTTGTAGCTTTTTTTCACATTGTTTATTTACCAGAGTGATGTCAGCTTTAATTCGATAAATACAGTAACGATCACAGTGGCGGCTGCTGTCATTACTTTACATTTCCAGAAACTCGCTCCAAAATTAATGGTCTTTCAAAGAGCAACTCTACCTGAATTGAGGTTCATGTGTGTTTAAAGTTAAATGAATGCAGTCAGTGCACAGAGAAAACACTTGTACACTGAGTCATCTGCTTCCTCAAGAGGCATTGCCATTGCTCCTGGCCGACCACCAGGGAAGCTGGCTAGGTTAAAGCCGCAAGACCCCGACAGCTCTGCCGTGAACCTTAAAAACACACGGAAACCCTGCCTCTGTTCAGACCTGAGAGCGTGAGACCAGAAACCTCCATCGCCCCATTTAGGTGACTGATAGCCCTGCAGATTTTCTTAAAACAGCCACCAATTATCAGACGCAATTAAGGCCCTCTGCATAATTACAAGGCCTCGTGTGACGGAGTGTGTTCCACCGGTCCACCAGCCAAATGGCTTGTAGAAATGGGGGATGATGACAAATGATTGTGAGCCTTCATGTTGACTATATTCATAATGAAGTGAGGAAGGTAAGGCTCCAATTTAGGATTACAGTTTGAAACAGTTCACCAACTTTGATTTTAAATACAAATCACTGTGTCTTTTGGCTGGAAATTGCTTCCATATAAACCAAGAGACTGATGTTTTATTTCTCTTGGGAGTGCCCTCATCTCTTATTCATTTAACAAGGGGCTAGGTGACTGTGCCTTTCCAACATTTTGTCTTCTTTACTGGAGCAAACCCACTAAAAACCTTGCTTTTATGTTTGTTATTGACAGTAAATTAAATGTTTAATATTGTTAAGCCTTTATCAGCTGCATTACTTTAAAATAAGAAACACTTTTTATATGGATTTTTGCTTATATGCTTGAACATCCACGGTATTTTCAAATTTACAACTTGTCCCTTTCAGGGTCCTGGAGGGCTGGAGCCTATCTTAGCTGACATTGGGTGAGAGGCAGGGTACACCCTGGACCAGTCGCCAGCCAATTGCAGGGCCACATAGCGAGGCAGACAACCATTCACACACTCACTCACACCTTGAACTAGCAACCTTCTTGGCACAACCTGCTGTGCCAGCATGACACAACTAAAGAGCTGAATAGTCCAGTCCAGATAAAGGGACATGATCTCACGTTTTAAGAGCCTGTAATGCATTTTTTACCTCTGCATGTTTTTACCGAGGCTATGTTTTTGGTATGTTTGTTAGGAAGATTACGCAAAAACTACTGGACAGATTTTGCTGAAATTTTCAGGAGATGTTGGTAATGGCCCAACTTAAAAATGATTAGATTTTGGTGGTGATTCAGATAACCGCCATTAGCGAACAATCATTGTTGCTCAATAACTGTCTAACTAATAATGATATCAACATGATTCATAGTGCTAGGTGTGGGTTTTCAGGGTCAAGGAATCATATTATGACGGTAACTTTATCATGAAACTATTGCTTATGGATGTAACAGCAACATGTGAGCTACCTTGGCAGAGGTTTGTGCTCTCCGAGTGTTCTCAAGTTGAGTTTAATATGCCCTTTATTGT
Organism: Cetoscarus ocellatus; assembly: GCA_037902135.1. NCBI lineage: Eukaryota > Metazoa > Chordata > Actinopteri > Labriformes > Labridae > Cetoscarus > Cetoscarus ocellatus. Next base: position 625,085 of record JBAMNC010000898.1, on the reverse strand, counting down.
GCTCATTATGTCTCTGCTACATGATAGAGCACTTCTATAAACAAGACAAAAAATCCAGAGAATCAGACTTCCCTCTCTTCCACTCTTTGAGGTGTCAGTGGCTGCTTAAAATGCCTCCAGAAAAAAATCTACCATTGTGGTATCCTATGATTTGTCCTGTCAAAAGTCTTATGTCTGTTTCACACTTAAAGCATTTTGTTATTGTGCATTTACTGCACAGCAGCTTTGTGCAGCTTGTGGCAGCTTTCACACTGGACACTTGAATGTACTGGCCATTTCCCTGCTCTCACAGCTTTACCTCTCCATATTTCACCCCAATAATGAGTTGAAATTTTAGGAAGAACCATAATACGTCTTCCCACAAGGAGCCCTATTCATTCCATAACTGACCTGAGAAACCAGCAGAATGAAAGCACTTTGACAAACAAGGGGAGCTTCTGCACAGAGGGGGCAAACTGAAGCTTTAACTTTGAGAGGCACAGACAAGGAGAATCAATGGATGGTTTCTATCTTATCACATATTCTGCCTCTCTAGACATACATACCAGCTGCATTATTGCCAATATGGCTCTTTATTTGTCATTTTCTCTCTGTTCTGGCTAAAAAAACACACACACAGTTTGCAAGAAACATAGTCAAGCCTCCGATTCTCAAGATCGTTGCTGTGGGAGATGAGCATAATACATGTGGCCTGCACTCGCAGTCTGACAGCTCTGACTTGATAAAATTCTTGCCGACTGAAGACACGCATGCACTGCTGCCTTCCAGTGTGAAATGGTCACATGCCCATAGACTCTTAGTGGTAAGAATACAGCCTCAAGAGGCGTTGAACTGACCAATTACCACAGAGCTGACCTGTCAACCAGTACTAGAGAAAGGGAATCTTAAAGGGGCGAGAGCTCTAACAGCATCTAAGACAGACTGAAAATATGGCTGCATCATGGAACATTAGAACCAGACTTCAGGGAAAATATGGGCTCTTCAAGGTCTAAAAGTGACTTAACAATTAGCAAAGAACATTGACGAGGGACAGGAATTAGAATCCAGCAAAGAAAAGGTGGACTGTTTTACCAAAATGTCTCCATATTGTGTCCCTACAGTCCCACACATCTGTTTGTGAGTAAACAGCAGCATGTGCTACAGATTTTTAGTTTTATCTTAATGCTTTCCAAGCTTTTCCCAGAAGCATTGTCCCTATGCTTGATGATTTACAGTCTAATGAGGTTGCAGTGCTCTCCTCTCTCCGTTTCTTTTTCTAATTTTCTTTTTTTTTTTTTCCTTATGCCGGCCATACCTACTATTCTGTTACTGTACAGTTACTAACGCAATCTGGTGTATGATAGGCAGTTTACTGAAGGACCATGGGTCATGATGGTGATGGAGAGAAGGTTTGGTGTTAATCCTGTCCATGAAATAGCTGACTTCCACCAACATCCAAACACAACCACTTAGATTATTAACTTTTATCTCTGGAACAGTTAGACGGATCTTTATGGGGACAACTGTGTTTGAAAGATCCCATTTTTTTCAATTACAAAATGGCTTCAGGTCAAATAAATTGTGGCCCAAAAGTTTTTAAATCAGCCCTAAAATGCAAAGGTTCACTGCAGAAATTTCATATCTGCGTATCTGCAGTTAAAAATTGTTCTTAATTTGTCAGATAAAAATGTATCATTGATGTCATTAGACCTCTGTTTTCACCCTTAGAGAAAGTGATAACTTCCTTTCAGTCTTATGGACCAATCAGACATGCCCAATTTCTTCGTCTCTTGTTCACTTAACTTTTGGGTGCAATTAAGGGCAGCCAAATGTCAATATGAGAAAAGATGTCACTTCCTAAATAGTTAAAAGGGAAGTTTGAGTAATCTCACACGGCTCTTTGAAACATTTGAGGCAGAAACTGCGTTAATATTTGCATTAATACCTTTATGAGGACAAAACAAACATCTGGAGGAATAATTGTAGGGACATGAATAGTTTCTGCTATGAGTCTATTAGCATACTTTCATTTTTCTGGTTATAGCCAAGGCTTGACTAAACTTAAATCAGATGTGAAAATGCTTGTTAAAGATCAATCTGTATGTGACTTATACAAAGTGCTGTGAGAGTTAAATTCAGTTTTAAATATTTGTTTTATCTCTGTGGTCATACATTTTGGATACATAAATCTGACATCAATACAGCATAAATATTCTAAAAGAGAGAGAGAGAGCTCTGCATCGGCTCTAGTACCTTTTAGAATTGATTTTTTAGATTCTTTTATTAGTTTTTAATCTCTAACTGGTCCTGGTCCAGCTTATTTACCTGATTAGCCTTTATCAAATGAGCCTATAGAGCTCTCAGGTCTTCAGGTAGTGTGTTTTCAGTCGTGCCAAAAGTCCAAACAAAGAGTCACATTGAGGCCGCCTTTAGTTCTCATGGCCCAAATCTGTGGAACAGCCGACCTGCAGACCTGAGGGCAGAGCAGAGCATCTGTATTTTTAAAGGCAAACTCAAGACCTACCTTTTCAGTCTCGCTTTTGACTGACTTTTATTTTAAATAAGGAAATTCTCTTTATTTCTATTAATTATTTATCCATTTTACTTTTTAAATTCTGTTTCACTGAATTATATATTTTAGCTGTGTTTGTCAAATTATTCCTAACGTTTTTTTTTTGTAATATTATCATTTATCTCAATCTCTCTCTCTCTCTCTCTATATATATATATATGTATATATATATATATATATATATATATATATATATATATATATATATTTTAAGCATTTATATTTTTAAGTGTAAAATGTCTCAGTGTTGCATTTTCCACTCTTGTTTTTATGTGTTTACTGATTTAAAAAGGAAGTTAATGGTTTATATTGTCCCCTGTTCTTTTACTTAAATTAATTTTTATGTGTTTATTATTTCTATTACTATTTTTGTTCTATTATAACTCGTATTTATCTCTAGTTTTATTTTTTTCTTCACGTAACCTCCAGTGTTTTCTCATTATAAACTCATGATGGCGTTTTCTCAGTTTCTCCCACAGTTCTTTTGAATTGAGGTCTTTTTGAGGATATTTTTTCCTCATTTTTGTTAAATATGGGTTTGTTTGAATTAATTCACTTTATGTTTGTCTTGCATGTCATTTTGTCATTTCTGTCCATGTACAGAAGTTTGTGCTACATTCTTTTTTGTATGAAAATGCTTGACAAATTAAGTCTGACTAATTGGTTATTTTATTAATAAATTAAATACAAATTTTAAAAAATCCAGGTGGACCAAAACAGGCAGAAATTGGCTTGAAGCTGCAAGGGTTAAATTAAGGTCATGATTATGATTCCACCCTTAGGAAAGTAATATTTTACTCTTTGAATTCTAGTAATAACATGAACACTCTGCACAGACTGATGTATGTCAGTGGAAATTACTGGACTGCCTCCAGTCCTCTAAATGGATCACTTTGACTCTGCTCCACAAGAGGGGGCAAAACCCCCACAGGGAGTCACATCACTGGGCCGGCAGCCACAAGACGATCAGCTTATTAAATTAGCGCTGTGGCTTCTTTTGTTTCTGCAGCACAACAAGCATCCAGATCAGTCCACTGAAAACACATGCAAGTGATGAGTTTGTGTTTTGCAGAAGGGTTTTTGTCGTCTCTCTCTTTGTGCCTCTTCATGCCATAAGCTGTGCTCTCTACACCCCTTCACACACACACCAGCCCAACCCCCTCCCCATGCCTGCACTGCCTGGTGTGTGTTTCATTTAATTCTCTTTAATGAGGCTCATTTCACTGTCAGGAGCCTAATGATGCTAATTAATTAATCTGCCCACCCGTGGTAAAGAAAAGTCTGTCATCCAGATCATGCCTTTGAGATCATTTATACAGTATCTGTTACGCTTGAGAAAATAAATGGTCTTTTTTTTTACAGAAGCCCTTTTTCACACATGCAACCCTGGTATTATCAGGATACTGTCCAGGGAGCCCACCCGGGTAATTCACTGACATGGTGGTTCACTCTTGCTCCTCTCAGTAGGAAGTTTGCCCTGCTGGATGGGAGTGAAGTGGTGGAGGACGGCGGTAGCGGAGCAGCAGCAGGGCTATATGCCATGGTCAAAGTTTTTAATCCAAACTTCAGTGATACATGTTAAAAAGTGTATCAACAGCACCCATTAAGGAGCTGAGCATTTTAGCATGCAGAAGTGAATATCAAGCAGCGTCACTCCATGCCCGATGATTACGCCGAAGAAAGGAAGCTGCAGAGTTTCAACTCTGTATCCAACAGCAGCACAAGAAGGCTCTTTGTATGCGCGAGAGGTGTGGTGGTGATCAATTCTGATCTAATCTATCTATATTATTTTGATGAAGTTTAGTGGAAAAACACTTTTGAATGTCCAGATGCACATCTGAGTTTGTGTTACTGCCCTTGCGATTAAAACAACCTTCTCCTGCATTAACGGTTGTCAGTATCCATCCAGTCAAGTCTCCCTTGTCTGACTTTGTGCTGGTTGTTCAGGATGGACATCATCACCCGTCAGTGACTTACCCTGATTATTGACTGCTGTGTTCACACTTCAGGTCACACACACTTTATGCAGAAAAATATACTGTGGAGGGCATCGCACAGAAATTACAAGGGTAAAGTCTGGGTGTCAATCTAGCAGTGTTGTAGTCCAGTCACCAAAGCTCAAGTCCGAGTCGAGTCCGAGTCGAGTCCGAGTCCTCAGTGTTTGGGTCCAAGTCGAGTCCGAGTCACCAAAAAGAAAATCCGAGTCGAGTACTCTCACCTGAGTCGAGTCCAGGTCGAGTCCTCAGTACCTCAGCCTAAGTACTAGAAAAGTTCCCGAGCCTAAGTCTGAGTCCTCAATATTGAGTCTGAGCCAAGAGGCTAGATGCTCTTCAGCTCTCCATTTTTGCAAAGCCTGAGAAATGACATGCAAATTAAAAATGTCTTCATTAAAATTAAAAATACAGTTTTCTTCATTTCAACAGAACTTTATTTGCTGTCAGAGGACTGCAAATTTAAGCAACAAGTGTTGTGAGTTTGCTGTTCTTTTTCAAGGATGTATTAAGCTCAAATGTTTGAAAAATGTTAAATAAACTTAAAATAACATTTCCATGTATATATGCATATGTATATATATATATATATATATATATATATGTATATATATATGTATATATATAGATATGTATATATATATGTATATATATATATATATATATATCCTCAAATATATTTATTACCTCCCATTAAAAAAGGAAAAAAACAGCTATCACTAAAATAAGTTGAAATTGACAGAAGAAATAATAAAAAAAAAATTAATGAAAATCATGACATTGCTTTTGAATTGTGGTTCAACAGAAATATATAATATATTGGGAAAACAGGCATGATGGCACCAGTTAACTAATTTTTTGTTGAATAACCCTTTGATGCAATTACTGCAATCAAGTGTTTTCTGTAACTCTCTATCAGGCCTCTGCACCTGTTGACAGGTAATTTGGCCCTCTGCTCATCAGCAAAGTGTTTGAATATGTCCAGGACAGTGTTATTTGTTTTTGTTTTTTAATTATTCTTTTCAACCACAATTCAAAAGCAATGTCTGGGCTAGTCACTAGTCACTAGTCCGACAAATTTGGACTTGCTCGGGACTCGAGTCCGAGTCCTGGACTTGAGTCCTACAACACTGCAATCTAGGCTGTCTGAGTTAACACATTAGGCTCACCCGTGTAAATTAAGGTTAAATTCAGGTTTTTCTTTTTTGCATGTGTGAATGGGGTTATATTGGGTATTTAAGTTTCTTTCTTGCATGTGGCCTCAGGTTTGGTTCCACACAGAATGCATGTGACTGTTTATGTGCCTTTTATTGTGAGTGTTGCTCTGAATTTACTATAAACTTGTTTTTGTGGGGTCTAAGATTAAACTAAATTTATACAAATAATATTCATGATTAAATTAATTTTAACCTTGTGTGTATCTGCTACATTTTATAGTGGCCTTTGATAAAATGGTGTTTTCCATTTTTTCATGACTGTTTAAAAACCAGCACCACACTGCAACACTTTTTATGTCTCATTTATAATATGTTTTTTTGAATATTATATGTACAACACTGCATTGTACCATTTAAACACAAGTCGATAGTTAATCATATAAAAATTATTTCTTCTAGATTTTAAATTTTGTTTTAGCTCAGCCTTATCCCTCTTTTTATCTTTGTTTTAATTTAGTTTTTTTTTATGTGTAATGCTAATGTGTTTGTAAATTCCTTTGTCATCGTGCTCTGATGTATTGTGTAAAGCACTTTTTATTGCCTGGTTGCTTGAGGGTACAATAAAAATAAACTTTCCTTTCCTTATGTTTTGACTTCCTCTTTCTGCTGCCAAAGCCCTGTGGCTTTTCACAGAATTTCGCTAAATAAAGGCCACAAAGTATATTTTGTAAAATTTTCTTAGAATCAATTACAAAAGATTACAAGAAGTTATACATTTAGTGTATATATATAAATATATAAGCAGCACTGAATGGGGGGATTCTTTCACGACTCATCCATTTTGATTTTAAACAAGGATTTAAGGAGTTGTATGATTAGGGGAATTGCTGACATGATGAGAAGCCAGCTTAGTGTCCCTGTATGTTTGACAGCGTAAAGTCTTACCCTCACTCAGCCGCTCTGTCAGTTAATTGATTGCTCTAAAGTCAGTTTAAGCAGCAATACTGAAATAGCTGCCATCGTGGGACTGTCTTCTAAAGCCCTCGAGAGTGACCAGTGATGTTAGCCATCACATTGCAGCATGTAAACCATCCTGTTGCCCTGTTTGAACTTAAACAGGCCAACAGGATGGTGAAGAAAGGTGATTTAAAGGGATGGTTTGAGTTATTCGAAGTGGGTACATGGCATGAGCCTTAGCGTCTGCCACAGTGTCACAGCTCAGGTCTCTCTCTGTTCAGAAATCTCAGGGCAGAAGCTAATGCTATACAGTGCTGTACATGGTGCCAGATTCTCTGCTTTATTAAAAGAATTGTGGAAGAAAAAAGCCACAAAAGCTGCATGGGGTCATCACAGGCTACAGTTTGTATATATCCACTTGATTTCCACCATAATGCCGCTTTGATTAGGCACTATTTTGAGACACAGCACAGCCTATTTGTTCTGTACACCCAATATCACAAAGCTAAAACAACCTCAAACTGGCTTCTTGAACATGAAGACGAGGTTACTGTACTTCAAAAGCTTCCACGGTCACCAGATCTCATTCTAATGGAGCACCTTTGGGATGGAGTGGAACAAGAGATTTGCATCATGGATGTACAGAAACTGTATGATGCTGTCATGTCATTATGGACCAAATCTTAGAGGAGGAATGTTTCCAGGACCTTGTTGAATACATACCTCAATGAATTAAGGCAGTTTTATAGTGAGTGTACGGGTATGTGGCAAAATATAACAACAAACCTCACTCTGTTTAACCAATCAAGATGCATATCAAGCAAAAATTGGACAGAAGCCTACTTTCAATTCTACAGCAGCGTCTTCAGTCCTCAGACACTTTCCCCCAATTTCAGCTCAGTCAGCCTGCAACGCTTTCCGCACAATATGTAACAAATCACCCCCCAGTCTCATCAATCAGTCGGGTTCCACAGCCTGCGTCTCAAATCCTGGAAATACTCAGCCAGTCTATTTTCAGCAATACCCAAGTCAACCCTGCATCCATTTACGACAAGCAGATCGACGAAACACAGGAAAACAAGAGCTCGGAGTTTCCAGAATTTAAAAATACAGTGGAAATAGTGAAATACAGTAAATTAACATCAGGCAGGCAGTATGAATTAATGGTTACATGTTGTTCTTCCTGTTATCTTGGATCACACAATTGGCTTGTGAAGATGTAGTTCTCTTGTGATCTTTATGATCTTGTTTTTTAGGCTTATCAGAGCTGCGCTACTCTGCACTAATCTAACGAACCAGATGGACCAATCAATATAGACTATACAGAATATATTTCACTAACCTATCCAAGCAACAGCCTGTAGAAAGTCTTTTGGAATAGCCTGAACCTTTAAAAGCATATACAGCAGGTGACTGGACGATTGTTCTGTCAGTCACAGTCATAAATCAGACAATTTAGTTGGTGAGCGCGACTGTTGTGGTGTAACGTACAAAACGCAAGCCACTCTGTTGAACAGCCTCTCACCAAAACATGTTGGAAGTGACACAAAATTATATTTTTTTAGTTGATAAATGCTCGTAGTGTTGTAATTTGGTTTTCATTTAACATAGAAATAAGGTCCAGATCTGATTAAAATGTTACTGAAGCTGTTAGCATCTATGTTAATCTCTGCACAAGCAGTCACTTCCTGCTGCTGTCTCACAAATAGACCCTACCTTTTCCTGATTACAAAAGAAAACCGCGCCAACAGAGCTGTTGTCAGGCATACTTGCTTGAGTCAAGGATTACTAAAAAGCCTTTTTTGGGTCAGGGTATATTTATAACAAAACATTAAAAATCAGGAAAAACACAGACCAACACAGGGTGTTTATCAGGGCATGGTGGTGGTAAAGGACACTATTTAGCTGGTGCACAGCACTTTAAAGCGATACACCAACATTTTATTTTTTTTTCGTGTCTTGCCTCAGTCCTGGATCCATGACAAGCAGATAGACACCATTCTTTCAACTGCGCATGCAGTAACAAGAAAGAGATGGGCCAAGTCACCCACCGCTACTTAGCTTAGCTCAAACACTGGGAGTCAATGGGTATAGTTAGCCTACAGTCATCAGATAAACTCTTCAGCAACTCTAAATGGTCCTGTGTGCTTGTTATGACTTGTTTTTTTATCGCCTTATATTACGTTGTCTTAAACTACCATTATATTATCTTCTTCTACTCATAAACAGAGGCTTTGTATTGTTGACCTACTTCTGTGGTGGTTTGCACTAGAGATGTGACGTATGCAAACAAATTGAGTCTTTTGAATATCTCTTTTACGTGAACAATGAGAACCGATTCGCAGTTGTCAGTAGGCCGTTTCTTTGTGAGCCATTCCTAAATTTATAGGCAATTTGCATTTAAGAACGGCTTGGTTCTCACCGTTCACATAAAGTGATATCCAAAAGTCTCGACTTGTTTACAAATGTTGCATCTCTAGCTCAAACCAACATGGATGTGCTTGTAAGCAGGTAAACAAAACGAAGCCTCTGTTTAGAAGGAGAAGAAGAAAATACAATGATAGTAGACGATAACGTAACATAACATGATAAAAAAAAAAAAAGTCACAACAAGCACACAGGACTGTTTAGACCCTACCCTAACCTGAAGAGTTTATCTGATGACTGTAGGCAGAGGAAGGCTAACAATACCCACTGACTCCTAGTGTTGAGCTAAGCTTATTAGCAGTAGGCGAGCTTTCTCCATTTCTTCCTTGTTACTGAAGTTGAAGGAATGTTGTCTATCTGCTTGTCATGGACTCAGAAGGGAGGAAAGACACAAAAATAAAATGTTGGTGTATCTCTTTAAGCACACTTTCACTGGGTGAGGATATATACCTTCTGTCAGAGCATGGATGGCAGGCAGATATGTCAAATTTCAGGGTTACACAGAGTTGTTACAAGGGTTCATGACATTAGGCAAACACGCTCCTGTCCCAACTGTTTTTGAAACCTGTTGAAGTGTTCAAAATCAATGTAAGTGATAATGCTGTGTGAGAGCTGAATTAGTTTTTTTGTAGCATAATGTGATTTTCAAGGCTTCTAAAGGTCTGTAACTTTCACATTGCCTGCCAATTATTAACCAACACGTCATTGCTTTAATTCTCCTGTTTCATTTCTAGTATTATATTAAACTCAAACAGACATCACGGTGATAGATCTGCAGTAGAAATGCTGAGTAATGCAGAGGAAAAATCCTGACATTCTCAGTTACATCCACAAACCTCTAAACATCAAACGCCATCAATATGATGCAATGATGAATGAGTCAGACTTTTTCTTGCCCTCTGTTTATTTTTGGTAATCAGGGCAGACCAGCAATCCTTTTGCAGGTTTAAATTTGGCACATCTAAATAAAGCTTGATGGAAGGCTTTGCTCCGTGACTGGTCAAGAGAATTATACACGATTAGGAAATGTCAGAGAAAAACTGACATTACATGCAATATTCCATGTTTAATACAAACCTTGAACATGGTTTTGGCTGGATTTGCTTTTTCAGAATAAATAAAGGTAATTTAAGAGGATGAGGGAGGGGACTGTGTGTGCATGGAAGTGTATGTGAGTGTGTGCGTGTGTGGTTGGGCAAATCCTTCCACACATTGTTCTTGTTTGCACAGACCTTAGCAATTTGTTTGACTCTACTGCTATTGAGGCGAGACATGTTCACAATCTATGCATCGTTGTGTGTATACATGTGTGCTGGTTCCGATAGCGTGTGCATGTATCAGTAAGTGTGTGTGTGTATGGGTGGGGAGCACTCATGTCAAACATCTCTCACTCTGAGCTCTGGGACATTTTTATGTGGTTTGATTTGTGGGGGCCAGGGAGCGATAGCTGCCCAAGCCCTGTTACTGTTTCATTTTGATTTCCTCTAACTTCAGACTTCATTTAGATCCACTTTGTTTCTTTAGTTAACTTGTTTGTTCAAAAAGAAGGTAAGAAAGGGAAAGCATACCAGAAAAAAACAAAGTGTTTGGTGGTTTTAACTTTGTCTAGAAAGTTAAAGTAAGTTGGTTGATCAAAAAGAGGGCCAGGTGGGTTTTTGCTGCTGAGAACTTCATTGATATCAGTAATGGGCAGTAATGACATTATAGATAGCTCTGATAGTAGCTTAACTTAATTTCCAGTAGCTTTGTGGTAGTGTCGTTGTTTTGTGAATCAAATAATAGCTTTACAGTTATTATATTGATGAAGCAGTGCACTAACTTGTTTTCAGGACAATACAATAGTTAGCATTTAGTGGCAGAGCTATTTTTTTAGATTTCCTGAAAAGTAGAAATTTTTGAGATAAGAGGTTTATTCCTGACAGCAACAATATGCAAGGTTTTAAAGAGATCCCTCCAAGTGTTTCTGAGATATTATGAGCCAAGGGATGAACATGTGGCCACATGACCCTTCCTCTGAACTATGACTTCCAAAAATCTGATTGTTTCACCTATAACTCTGACTGAACATTACTAGACAGCACTTGAAGCACAAACTTCTGCCAAGGTAGCACACTTGCTGCTGTTATACCTATAACCAACAGTTCATTTATGAACTGGTTATTTATAGTAACCCTCATAACAAGATTCCTTGACCCTGAAAACCTACCACTAGCAGTTGGAATCAAATAGATATTATGGGTTTGACAATTGTTGTGCGAAAATGATCATTTGCTAATGGTGGTCATCAGGATCACCAACAAAATTGCATCATTTTTAAGTTTAGCCATTACCAAAGTCTCCTAAATGTCTCCTCTGAAATCAGTCCTGCAGTTTTTGCGTAATCTAGCTCTCAAACAAACAGACAAACGCATGCAGGCTAAAATATAACCTCCTTGGCAGAGGTAATAAAGGGTGACCTCATGGCCTAATGACCTTGCATTCTTGGGCTAACCTTGCAGTGCAGCTAGATTTGCCTGATTCAGTGTCTTTCATTAGGCAGATCTATCCTGTAAAGCTATGAGCTAGAACATTTGAGCTCAGTTTGTAGAGGCACTGCCCAACCAGCATTCCTGTTGGGGGGAAAAATACTGGATCTGTGGGCTCGACAACAGCAAGAAGTGACCACAAGCCTTTAGACCAGTGGTCACCAACCTTTTCTGACTAAAGATCGCCAGTGTAGAAATGGTGTAGGGTTGAGACATAGAGTTAAAATGACAAAATAATTAAACAATTATAACTGGCAAAGAAAAATGTTGAAACGAAGAGAAAAACGTTTTTAGTAAGAAGTCAAAATGATGAGAACAAAGTTAAAAAAGGAACTAAAAGTCAACTAAAGTCAACTAAAAGTCAACTAGCAAAAAAAATGTCAGAGAACTTTTGAGTGAAAATTTAAAATGTCAGCAATAAAATCAATGATGAGAAAACAAAGCTGAACAAAGACTAATTATTCAAACTACAAATGAAGAAAAATGACAGATAAGTCATTGAGAGAATCACTGAAATTGTATTGACACTGTTGGAACAGTGATTAAAAAGTTGGCTACTCAAAAGAAGGATAGTGCTCGAGAGCCTGCATAACACATTTTCCACAGTCTAGCCATCTTGAATGTACAAAAATCTAGCAGAGTAAAATGATTAGATCTAATTTACCTGGTAGAGCATCTGGATTCACCAGATCTATATGTGCCATGGATGTGTGGACCTCTCTGTCAAGTTGTGTCAGATTAAGACCTAATGCACATTTAGTGTTAAAGATCTGCTAAAAATGTCTCAAAGATATAACAATAGATCAAGATCTACAGGTTGGTGACCACTACTTTAGACAAAGGCTGCTCATGCAGGAACTATTCGGGATGCTGGCTGCTTTAGGGTGAATCTCAATTGTACCCTTAGCCCTTCCCCTTTGTCTTACCCCTCCCCGTTGGCCCTCTGTTTTGAGGGCCAAGGGGAAGGGTTGAAAACATGCACCCTAAAAAACGAGACGCCACTCGATTCCTGTTACGTCATCACCCAGAGCCGCTCACTGGCTGTGTTGTGGGCAGATGCGACAATAGCTGTAGCTACAGCTGCAAAAGATAGCTCATTATAACGAGAAACATTAAAATACAACCGACAATTCGGTCTCCACTCTGCCTTCTTGTCAGCTGGCGCGGTGTATTATGGGTAATTCTCATACCCCTTCCTTTCAACTGAGGTCCAGGTCTGGCTTCATTTCAAGGGCCCTTCCCCTTAGCCCTACAGAAAATTCACTAGGCGTGAACGTGCAAAACCAAGGGCTACGGGGTAGAATTGGGACAGACCCATTGTGTCAGGTAAATCAAAGCTGGGCAACATTTCTCCATCAAATGAAGAACAAAGAGCAACACTGGAAACAATCCTCAGTGGAAGGTTGGAAGTTTTTACCCCTCCCCCAAAAGGTTTCAAAAGTTTCATTAGTTTAAATAGGCTGAAATGCATTAAATCTAGTTGTAGTCTTGCTGCTAGTAGTACACGCTCAAGTTAACTTATCATTGATCATAAAGGGTGTTTTATAAAAGAGATTTGTCATATACGTTTAGATATCTTACATGTTATTTGTTATTTTTTGCAGAATACCATAAGCATAGTATTGAAACCATTAAGGCCACCCATAAGGGGGGTAAAGTTGAAAGCTTTCTGGGTCCTGAGTCATGTAGGGGTCCTTGAAGATGAGTAAAGTCATATAGTAAAGTGGTTAAGTCGATTATAAATTAAGATTGGGGTTTCTTATTATTTTCAACTTTAATGCTCACCATGTCTTCTCAAAGCAGAAGAAACATAGATATGTTGTTGCCTATTTGTGTAAAAGAGTTTCAGTGTAACCCCCGTTCTCCTTAAATTGGACTGTAACATAAAATATTATTACCAGGTTCGCCCAGCACAATATTCACAGCCACACACAGTCAGTTGTTAATCAGTCCGGCTTTATTCACTCACAAATCAATGTCACACAAATGGAAATGCGCTGGTCCCGTCGTGCCAGCTGCTCCTCTGGGTCCAACCCTGTGTTTAAACAAACTGAAATTCCATCAGGGAGCACCTCCTTGCTCTCTGGGTGTGAGTGAGTGAATGCCAGCTCCTCCACGTTACTGCAGGGAGAACAGAGGGAGCAATCAGTGCACACCTGCGTCAATTAACCTGGCACTGCTTCCATGAGCCATCCCCACACCTCTCTCCTCTGCAGCTGAGCTCAACCACACCCAACTACCACAGGGACAATCCTTACTTTGTGATATAAATGTTGTGAATATACCTGACCATTTAATTTAATCAGCACAGTAATGTTTGGCATATTTACCCATGCTTAGACCTGCAAGAAGGTTTTGGTTTGGCTCCAAAGCTGCCCAGAGGGTGAATGCTCCAAGCCTTATCGCAACATGTTGATATTATTGTTTTTCTTTTATATATTTTGTTATTGACTTTTTATAGTTGTAAGTTGGAAAGAAACAATAGAATGACATGCGATGAGGAAGCTACAGGCCATATTTAAGCTAGACCAGCCACTTCATAAGGACAACAGCCTTATACATCGGGTGTACAAATCAACCCTGAGGTCACTGGCATTTCCAGTATATTGATATTATCAAATGACATCGAAGGGGGGCCCATTTACAAGTCTTTTCAGGGCCAAGCCAAAAATGTGTGCAGGCCTGGATTTCAGTATGGATAATATCCCGACAATACCCATCGCTACTATGTACAGACAACCCAAAAACATAATGCCTCTGCTGTCACCAGTGCTTACGCATTAAGCTTCTTGTCTTATTTGAAATCTCAGAACTTTAAAATATCTTTATTTCTTATTTATGGGTATTTTTTCATTTTTTTCCCAGCCTTGTGCCTTAGCCAAATGTCTGAAAGCTGTCACTCGCCTCAGAGACTGAGCGATTTCTCTCTTTTCTTTATTTAGTTCCTCTTTCTTTAAATTTTCCTGCCAAGCGGTGACAGGCTCATTGAGAAAGGCCAGGGTGGCATGAACTGGGTGGTTTCAGTGGCACACAAGCTGTTATTGATTGGCGCCCGGCTCATGGACGGCAGCCCTGGTGTGACTCAGCAACGCCAGGCGCAAGCAAGCCTGAGCATGCAAAGGACTGCAACATCATCATAGCAACAGAGGCTAAAGTGGGGCTCTAAGTGTCCTTTAAACTATATTTGAGGTTTCTCACTAAATCTGGTTTGAAAAGCTTAAAGGCGGTCAACTTTTCTGATTAGACAGAAGAAAAACAGAGCAATAATGTTTCTAATACTATCCCTAAATGTTTAAGCAGTAGGATGGAAAATGTGAAGCTGGCATTTCCGCAGCTTGTGCATGTTTTCTTAGAACATACAGCATGTATATTTAGAGCAAGCTTTGTAAATAAATGACAACATCCTGGCAGATAATCCTCAGACTTATCCAAGTAAATGTAAGAGGTGCTGCTTACATCATGGATCCGTCAGTCATTATGAAAATGACTCTTAAGCAAAGACTGATGCTCAGAAAACAGGTTTTAGCTGTGTTAGTGACATCACTCAACTGGATTTGTCTCCACTGACCCTCCAGGGAAAAACATCTCAGATCCCCTGGCGGTGCTTTCAAGAGTCGGACGAACATGTTTGGTGTCCAAAGAGGACACTGAGGAAAAATAAGTGGAGCAGCAGCACGTAGACCTGATTTTCCTGTGCGTCAGTCCCTGTGCCCTGTCAGCAAATTAACAAACATGACGGAATGCAGTTTGTTGCATAAATTGCAAAATGGCGCCACGAGGAGTTCCATCCCAACATAAACACAGACAAGCCCCAGACTAATAGGCCACTTTCTTTGACACACACACAAGCAAATAAGTAAATACACTTCTTGACTCCATACCAGAAAGACTGTTTCCAGAATTCAGCAGTCTCATTATGTCATAAATAGAAAAACAACACAGTTGGGAAAGAATGACAGCTTACAATACATCAAATTATGCCATGGAAGGGAAAGTGGTCAGCCAACGCCTACTTCTCTGTTGCTGCTCACATCCCTCAGATAAAATTGCGGTTCATTCATCTCAGTGTCAAGGCAGCATTACAAACAGATTTAATCTGTAAAGTATCAGCAAGCCATGAAAGCAAATTGTAACCCAGCCATAGAGAAAAAACACTAAAGAAAAGTAAACCGCTCAGACCATTGCTGTTGTGACCTGGATGTTTGTATATATTTATATGTGTGTGTGTATCAATAAAATGAAGAGTATGCTCCAACCTGCTCTACTGTTTTGTGCCTTGAGATAAAACTTGCTATGAAACAACAGTATACAAATAAACATTGAGTGGTTGATAGATAGATTGATTTTGTCGTAAGTACATGACTGAAGAAAGACCGCCTTAAAACTGTAAAATTTTGGTACTGAGCCCACCTTCAAGTTAACTGCCATTATGGGAGGGTGCCCCCACTCCAGCAAGACTAAACATTTAACTATAATTTTTGGAATTTGTTTCATCATCAGGTGTACGGCCATTATTAGTTAATCCGTCTGTGACTCAAATCTCTTAAAAAATTGCTGGGTTTTAAGTTCAGAATTATCTGAATTCAGGCTCCTTGAATGCAGATGCGGTGGCAAATAATTTACTTCTCAAAAGCCAAAGAACGAAGGGTGGTTTCAACGTCTCCAAACAAGAGAATTTTCTCACACCTTTCAGCAGTAAAGTCTGACAGCATAACGTCATGACAGCCACAATGGCATGACACCCAGAGTGACTTGGGAGCTCAAGTGTAAGCATTCAGTCTCACAAACCCAGTGGGAACCTGCTTCACCCACACATTTTCAAACTTTGACTCTGTTAGTGTTACGGCGGAGCTCTCACTCATTGCTGGTGTCTGACATCAATCCATGAGAAAGTTAAAGGTTGATTTTACGATTCAGTCCTGGATGAGAGTCAGCAGCTTCCTGTAAGTGCTGTTGTTTCACCACTATAGTAATCACCGCTGTCAAACGCAAGTCACCCAATACCCTCTATTAACGTCTCTATTATAGTTTCTTCCATTCTGTATATCTCACTTTTTCCTTCATTCACAGGAGCCATAGCATTAAATCATCCATGTTTTGGGGATCTGTATTGTTTGGAGAGGGTCATAAATCCGGAGCTGATGACGGAAAGTGTGTATTGGGACTTAATTGGGCTACAGTTCGCTGCAGCTCTTTAATACAGGGAAAGTTCACTTGTGTGAAAACTTGACTCTTTTCTTTGGATATCATCTACCTCTTAATTGAAACGCTTCTGTATTTAATAAATCTCCACACTGCTTTTTTGTTTCTCCAACTACTTGAACATTAATGTTATTTTAAATTCAACTGGATTACAATGTTGTTATTATCAGGTTAAAAGTATTTCTGAGATGTTGGGAGTGCCTGTACAAGTCTGTTTACCCACATGTGCGAGGGTGCACACCTCTCCTCACTCTGATCTGCAAATGGAAGCGTTTACATTTTATCGCCTGCTCACTTTGACGACATGGTAATTTCAGTGGCCTAAGAAAATAACTGACCAATTGCCGATAATTGTCCGAGATGGCAGCTGTGTTGGATGAGGGGTCAAAGGTCTCTGGTGACGGGTTGCTAACCAGCTGTGGATGGGTCAAGAGGGATTACATTTGAAGGATGGTCAGCAGCAGTAAAAGGAGTCAGAGGGAGGTGTCTAAACTGGAGGGCTTTAGGTTAAGGTCATATAAAGTCTTTGGTTAAAATGCTTTAAAAAAGATATTAGGCCTTTTATTTGATTAAACATAGCTGTGAGCTAACCTTAGTGCTACGTTGTATTTTAACCCATATTCATATTTGCAAGATGGTCTGGAAAACAAGTAATTATCTTGTTTTCTTTCATTTTGATTTTTGTAGTCAATTATATTTTTTTCCAGTGTAAGTTGTGTGTGAATATTAGAGGACCTGTACATGTGGTGTGGATGAGATGACATGACGTACCAGCATATATTAGGAAATAAATAATCACAAGGGAACGGACGGGTTTGATGATGTGAATGATAAATGGTCTTAAGCTTGTATTGTGCTTTTCAAGTCTATCTGACTACTCAAAGCATTCTTACTTCACATTCATTGCATTCACATTCACTCAATGATAGTTCTATGGAAGTTATCCATCAGTATCAGCTAATACATCCACACCATTCCCATTTGCACACCACTAATGCAGCAGAAGGAGCAACTTGGGGATATATGTCTCACCCAAGGACACATTTACATGTGACGGACTGATCTTCCAGTTTATGGTGGAGTGAGTTTTCAGAGTACACCACAGATTCCCCCATACTGGTATGTGTTTGTGGGACTAGCATGTAACCGCAGACTTTAGAAATATTATAGATGTGATCTTCATGTACTGCTCTTTAATAATTGGTCAGTTCAGCAATGCTCAGCAGCATGTTGTCAACAACTCTGCAGTCATTCAAATGTCTACGCTTTGCACTGGGCTCGCCACCCCCAGCCAATGAGCTTTTGATTACCTCCATTTACATCGAAAATGAGATGGGGGAAGTAGCTATGATGTCACATCCCATCTAGAGGCTTTCCAGTTACAAGCTGTTAAAGTCGAGGTGGGAAATTCAGACCAAAGGGGGCATACCCAGTGACGTTATCTAATTTGCAACTCGGACTATCACAGTTCCAAAATCAACTGGAATGTACCATTAAACTACAGACAAAGCAATGCTAGGACATTACACTTGTGGGTCTACCTGGATGGGTGGGCGGCTATTTAGCATGGGCAAGTACATGGTGTAAAGATGGGGTAGCTGATGGACATCCTACTTCGAAGTGGGAAATTCAGACCAAAGGGCATGCCCAGTGACATTATCTACTTTGCAACTCGGACAATCCCAGTTCCAAAAATTACCTGGAAAGCACCATTACACTGCAGACAAAGCAATGCTAGGACATTACACTGGTGGGCTTACCCCACCAGTGTAATGGAGGATAGTGGAGGGCTATTTAGCATAGACAGGTTCATGTTGTGCCTTGAGATGTTGACTTGATCTTTAATGTGCCCTGGGCAAAAAAGTTTGAAACGGTTGCCACTGACGAATACATGTGGCAATATGCCACAGGTTACAACTACCGATTTCCACCCATTCACATGGTTTAAGATTATATATATGTCACCTGTTAGTATTAGCTAATTACGTTCTCACTCTGTCATACCATTTACGTGCCACTTATGCAGCAACGCAAGCATCTTGCTCAAAGACACTTTGACATGGGTTTGACATGAGATGGGCCTGAATCTAGGACCTTCTAATTGCTAATACCAAGAACACCATAACTAATAACAATATTACCATTTTTAATTTTGTATTAATAATGACAGTGTGGATTTATACACTGGACGTAAGGATGCTCAAGAAGAGGAATAATGAGTGAATCTCCAAATTTAGACACCAACCAAATTTAATTGTATATACATCACTGCTGAAGGAAGCCTTGCATTTATCAATCTGTACAGTATGTCTTAACCCCTTCTAAGTTCAGTGCCAGATGTTAATTGATAATCATTCATCACCAAATAATGTATACTGCACTGGGCTGAATGATAAGAGTTTTAAAGCAACAGTCAAAATGTTGTTAGAGATCAACTAATATATCGACAGGTAGGGGTCAGTATCATTCGTTAACATGCAAAAGTATGGCTTGCCTTGTGTCAGTTGTCCATTTTTTTGCAAACTGTTTGCATGCAGAGTTTTTGCTGATAAAGTCCTCTGTTCTATTATGTTTGTTGTCTTGGACTTAAAGGTCACTTTGGAGAGACTGATTCATTGCATGGTATTTGAGATGGTTAAATGTGTTTACAAGAAAAAAGGATAACATCTTAATAACAGATGGTAGAGCCATTCATCAGGGCAAAGTTTGAAAAAGACCTCTTTACTCACCTGTCCAGCGTAGCCAGCAAACTGTCTGACCTGCAGTTTGTTTCTAAACTATAAAAGCTTGCCCAAAATCTACACCTGACTTTGCTCTGTTTTTCTTTCCCTGCCTTACCTTTCACCATTGTTTTTCATCCTTTGTTGTAGCAGTCATGAAACACAGTCTTGTGGAAATGCACAAAACAGCCTCCTTTCCTGGCTAATTAGCTTCTTGTGGCTGAGAGTGAAGTATGTACTTATTTTGACAGACCTGTCTCACTTCCAAACTTACATAGTGCTGTGTGCAGGCAACCAGGGTGATCTGAGAGAGTGGAATGGATGTCATTCTCTGTTAAAAGTCTTCCTACAATTAGATTTACTTTGAAACTATTATACAAAAGTTAAAATATAGCATCGTGGTAACTAAGTGGATGCAGCGGATTCTTTCAAACTGAACAGCAGCCTGAACAGAAACAAGCTGGTTCAGTTTTATACATACAGAGGAAGGCCTGAAGAGGATGAAACTGAAAAAGCCTTAAGTAAAAGTGACAACAAAACCACCATGGAAAAGAAAACCACCCCCGTTCTTTCTGTCTCTATTACAGTTTGAATGCTGGCCACCTCTGACCAACACGTGGTTGCAAGAATAATCCCACACTACAACACTATAATCACTGTTTCCATCAATGCAGGGCAGAAACGAGTGTGAAGAGGATTTTATTATCTCTCTAAGTCGTGCATGGTTGACGTTAGAGTTGGAAGAAATCTATAAACAACCCGGAGCTCAATGCATCAACATTTCACAGGGTTCCCACAACATAAAGGAATCCCCGAAGATCATTTTGGTCGAGGCCTCTTCACACACAAAAGGCAGAAACTGTAAATTCTCCCTTTTGCCATTTGAGTGACACTCAACTCTGACCACTGTGTGCATGAGTCCAGGCCTGAAGTACGCTGCGCAGAGTAATCAGTGCTTTGATTTTCCTCTGCCAACATGGCCTAATCACAGACTGCAACGCCACAGCGCGGTCGCCTCGCCATCTCCTGTTGACGGCTGCATGACAGCTAAATACCAAGGTCTGTGTATTCCCATCTGTCTTCCTCTGATTGGCTGGCTCTGTGTGGTTAAGTTGCTTAATTCCACATCATGTCTCTGTGGTAGTCCTGGTGCTCACTGCTCTGTTTCATGTGGTTGGCAGTGTAGGCATTAGAAACAACAAACAAACACACCAACACAGACCTGAAATGTAAAGGCTGTGCTCTAAATAGCAATTATCAATTTGAATTCACTGCACAGGGGTGAAATTTAATTTTGAAAGAAATATTTTTAACATGTCTATATATAATGAAGCTGTGGAACTGTGTCCATTCTTAGAATTAACTTAAACCTTTAAAAAACATTGCTGTAAGTTTTTTTTTTCTCTTTTAGGCTCTCAGAAAATGACTGGTTTGTGTGTGTGTGTCTGAAAGTCTGACCGAATGTCATGTGAAAAAATAATTTTATTCCTCGAACAAGAGCATTTAAATTAGAAATTTTTTTTGCTCACAAGAGCACCTCACTTGCCTCTAAAACTTACACTATGGAGTGGTGCAAAAACACTCAAGCAAGTTAGCATTTAGCACTTCAAATTCCACATAGAATAAGTGCACTGCGAACCGCTGGTGAATCGTAATGCGGAGCACTTGGCTCCCTCTCTTGTCTATCAGAGCATTTCCACAGCCGGCGCTCCAGTCCGGCAGCAGTGAAACAGCAGATATGCTGCAGGTCTATTTTCAGCATGACCACTGTCAAACCTCATAAATTCAGAAAGCACCAGAAAAGGAACTCAAACATGTGAAATATCTTGTGCTTTCAAAATGAAACACAATGCATGGACTCCCGAACATAAATTTCCTCAATAGGTCATCGTTACGTCATATCAGGAGGCTTAAAAAACGCGGTAAGAAGCAGAAATAATGTTTTATTCTTTATGTCAAGTAAACCATACAAATGCAGTAACTAGTTCAAAACAAAATACACTAAATTGTGATCAAAACATACGTAAATCATGTACTCACCCATGCGAGAGTGAAACAAATCACAGAGCTATATGGTTGTGACCAGCAAAGTGAACTCAGAGAAGTGAAGTGATGTGTGGTTATTTCTTTTCTCAGTTTATCAAGTGTTTTGTTATCGTGTGATATCGCACTTCACACAAGAGCTTTTGGCTCTCTGGGGATCTTGTGCCCTCCCCCCGTGCTTCCAATAGGCGATGTCTCCAGCCTTTCGGTTGGAGCTAAACCGCGGTGAAAATCCAGGGTAATACCGTATTTATTTCAGCCATTTAACAAATAACCATCTCCATCAGATACAAAAAAATTGGAGAACTAAAAATGAGAAAAGATGGGGATGTTTGTAAATTGTAAATCAAAGCATGAAAAGGCCTCAGTTCAGAGTATATAAGGAGAACTGTGGATGTGGTTGTTATCTTAATCCTCCCCATATCACAGTTGTTATTGGATTATTGTTGAATGTTACAGCTTTGAAGGGCAGCATGGAGCTTGTGCACAGCTCATGCATCAGACCGAAATGACTTTTTCTCTTTGACTTTAATACTAAACCACTAATACCAAAACCAAAGAACACAATTCTGCTAAAATATTTTTATCCTATTGCCTTTTGACGGTCTACCAAAAATTAAGTGCCATGAAGATTTCTGAACAAAAAAAACGGTCCTGATTTTGGAGCAGAAATAAAGCTTAAAAAAGAACAAAACCAAAATTGATTCCCATTGACAGGTTGTGTTTCCACCACAGTAGGCTTTTTTTCCCACATTCCTACATTGTGTGCTGTCAAATTTGATTTCAGAGGATGCTGATAAAAATTATTAGTTTATCACATCTGTCCTCACGTGGAAAATTCAGAAACAGTTACAATACAGGCTCCTGGACGTCCATGTTAGACCCTCCACCCTTCATCTTTAAACATGGGCCCAGGCTCCTGAGAAAAACCCGAACCCAGACATGGCAGCATCTTGGCACTCCCTCTCCAGTCAGGGTGCCTTGAGGACTGGGTAGTTCCCAGACATTTGGCCCCTGTGGCTTCAAGTCTTCCAGGTTCATGTCAGGATCCGGAGAGGGAACAAAACTACCCCACCCTCCCTCTCTGAGACCTAAAAGGGACGGCTTATGTTTCAGGGACAGCAGAATTGAATGGGAACAGATAGAATTACCCCTGTGCTACACATCATTTTCTCTGGCCCCCGTGCCATAGATTTAGAGACTCGATAGTGGTTTAGTCTCGCTGCTTAGTCATGGCGGCATGACTCACCTTGCTGACAGGGAAATCATGAAGCAGCTTGACCGCTGCAGTGGTATGGCTGCTGGTTGGCTGGGAGTGCCACTGTGCATAAAGGTTGCAAAGTCACGGCTTCTGACATGCAATCATAACTCTTAATTGGTCTCAAAGCTCAACTTTGAGACTTAAAGTCTGGGAAAACATTAATTCAATGAATTTCTTCATTATGCCATGACAAGTCACTCTATATTATAGCTTTAAGTGAGTTATGAGTCATATCTCCTGATAACGAGCCAAATGTGTGACAGTATCCATAGCTCTGTTATGAAATGCTTGTTCCTTAGCCTTACATTTACTGGAATTAATTTTTTAAAGCTTGAATATTTGGAGATCTTGGAAAGAACAATAATCTGTGAAGCAGCAGCGTGATGACATGTTGTTGTTAGCTGTGCCAGCACGGTTTAACTGAAGTGCATGGGGAGAGCCTGGAGGGAAGGAAATCTTATTCTACTGATCCACTTTCCCCACAGTGGTGCACCTCTATTACTCACCACTCTTCAAAACCCATTTCCCTCTTAAAGGAAAAATGTATGCGTCCAGTTACTTATGTCTCAGGTTTTGTTTTCTGTTTGGCATGTCGACTGTTTTATTCCTTTCTATTGGAATGACCCCTGCTCTATAGCCACGTCTACAACACCATCATTGTTTTTATCCATTCATCTTGTACACTGCTTCACCACTCTAAAATATTTTTTGTCCTGGACGTAAATCATCTAAGACTAGAAAAGCACTCAGAGAGTGCCAAGCAGCTCAGTTCCGGCAGTAGCTTTTCCACAACCCCTGTGAAAGACACAATTCTGGATCACCAGCTCCAGAATAGAGCCAGGATCAAACTCAGCACATACATGGAGTTTTTTATCCTGTGTGAACACAAGTTTTGGGGACACACAATTAAGATTTTGATTTTGTATCGAATGTCGTCAATGGGAGTTCCCATCATAAAGTTCAATGTTTCTTGTGATGTCAGTCTGGCTCGAATCCAGCTTAAATGTACCTTGATGATAGACAGTGACCATATTATCCTGTAAAACTGGAAGGGAATCTGTTGATAAAAAAAAAAAAAAAAAAAACACAGATATGATTTTCAAAAATTCTGCCCAATGTTAACATATGGGATTTTTTTGAAATTTCTGGATTTTTTTGCATCCAGAAAAATATACGCACCACCACCAAAATCTAATTATAAGTTGGACCATTATGAACATCTCCTTTCAGCAAAATCTGTCCAGTAGTTTTTGTGTCATCTGGTCAACAAACAAACAAACAAAACGGACAAACAAACATATGCCAGCAAAAACATAACCTCCTTGGCATAAGTAAAATGTTAAACCCTAGTAACAGTTTTCTTTTGAATTAAGGTAGTCCCTCTTTGGACTGTTGCAATATACCAGTATGGACGATAAGTGTCTTAAAAGGAAATGCAAGTATTGTAGGCACACAGTGAAACCATGTGACTATTTGCTTCCTAATGGGTGAAGGCTCAACCGATCAGCTCTCCTGACCGGCATATAAAAGCTCCCCAGTAGAGAGATTTCTTCTGACACAAAAAGCAGAGTGGAGCCCACTCACACATTCACATAGAACAGCACGGCATCCACCTCATGTAATTACTTACACCAAAGAGGTTATGTTTTTGCCGGTGTATGTTTGTTTGTTAGTTTGTTGGCCAGATGACACAAAAACTACAGGACAGATTTTGCTTAAATTTTCAGGAGATGTTGGTAATGGCCCAACTTAAAAATGATTAGATTTTGGTGGCCATCCAGATAACTGCTATTAGCAAACAATCATTTTTGCTCAATAACTATCTAAATAATGACGATATCAACATGATTCCGAGTGCTAGGTGTGGGTTTTCAGGGTCCAAGAATCATATTATGATGGTAACTGGTAACATAACAGCAATATGTGAGCTACCTTGGCACAGGTTTGCGCTCTTTGAGTGCTTTCTAGTTGAGAAGTGTTTCACTTTCACTCTCAACTCTAAGTGGGAAACCTTATTTCACTCACAGACATTATGTGTTGTTGAGCCTTTGAGTTGACTAATCATCAAAATGAAACACTTCACATCTGTTTTTCTATCTGTACAATGAAAGCACTTGCTTCATGGTGAATCCCAATTGTACCCCTTAGCCCTTAACCCCCATCTTACCCCTTTGTCTACCCCTCCCTCTTGGCCCTCTGTTTTGAGGGTGAAAGCTCCTAAGAAACAAGACACCACTCGATTCTCGCCATGTCATCACCCAGAGCCGCTCGCTGGCTGTGTCATAGGCAGATGTGCCAACAGCTGTAGCTACAGCTGCAGAAGCTAGCTTGTTTTAACCAAAAACTTTAAAATAAGACCAACAATTCAAAACATAATTAATATTTACTCGATGATTTAATAATTACTTATAATTATGCGCTTCCTTCGGTCTCTGCTCTGCCATCTTGTCAGTGGGCGCAGTGTATTATGGGTAATTCTCATACCCCTTCCTTTCAAGTGAGGTCCCGGTCTGTTTTCATTTCAAGGGCTGTGTAGCCTTTCGTCTTAGCCCCTCCCCTCAACCTTATGGAGAATTGGGACACCCCTTCACTAGACGTGAACATGCAAAACCAAGGGATAAGGGGTAAGACAAGGGCTACAAGGGGAAACACTGGGATTCACCCTTCATGTTTACAAGGTGTAACACTGCGCACAGAATGAAATAACAGATGCAGTATGGATAGTGGGCGCGTGACCCTTGCTCAATGCAATGTGACACAACATTTGACACCCGTGATCAGTTAAGAAGGAGTGTAAGCGTGACGCACAGAAGCTCTATGTCAGGCCTATACACACTTGCTCTCTCATTACCACTGCTCTGCACTACTCGTCACTGATCAGAAGGCAGACTCCGCCCCCAGTGCCTTGTCTGTGATGACCGGGTCTAGGTTGGTTCTGAACGCCGAGAATCCTGACAGCTCAATACCGATGGATTCAATGGTATTATTCAGCCACATTTCAGTGACCACTAGGACACAGGCGCTCTGGTATTCTTGCAGGTAACAGGCGATGGCTGACAACTTGTCCGTCTTAGCTTTCAGGGACTGGGTGTTGATCAGCAGATTGTAGGCAGAGGACATTTATGTTAGCTTTTTCGACTGACTTGCTGGCTTTGCATCTGCGATTTTGTTAAAATCTAATGGAACTTTTGCCTGATCTGACTTTAAGACAGTTTGGTATCACATTAGCAGCAGCTGAAAAATCCCATAGCCCGCAGCAATAACTTACAAACAGACTTATCTATCAACAGAACACAGCAATTTTCAAGTAAGAGAGCCAAATGGAGGCTTATTTTTCAAAAACATGGACAATACAAAGATGACCCCCCCGTGCCATTAAAAAAAGTTTAGATTCATCTTGTTGAATCCAGTTGGATGATCCTGCTGTAACATGTTCCAGGTTATAGGGGCAATTGCCAAAGCTCAAAATGTACAGAAGAACATTGAGGGAAGTTATACAATGGTAAATATGAGTATGAGTTTTGATGATTATTTGACCAGAGAGTACAGAGTGTTATGTTAAGTAAATGAATCTCAGTGCTCCGTGACAGACAGCAGCAGTAATAGCAAGCAGAGGCTTTATGGTACATGGTATGATTCAACTCCTGCTGCCCTTTGGACTTAACAAGTCAGTTGCATTTGCTATCAAGTGTTTCATCAGGACAACAGAGTTCTGGTCCACTTGCAGCTCCCTTTCCTCACCGTTTCCCGGTCTTGCTGAGTCACAGAAACACATTTTGTTCTTCCATGTGTTGTCAAGGTGCTGCGGTTCAGACCCTGGACAACACTGGTATATTACGGTTAAGGGATTTCTGGCTTATCTTGCACTCTGTTTCCATGAGGAGAGCTGAGAAAGCTTACACATAATCTTTGAAAGTTCAACACCTTCCTTCTCTGGTTGTCACTCTGTATTCCACATAGGTATATTATGTTTGTACTAGAAAGTGTAGTCCTCATGTGAATTCCCCTTCATTAAATGTGCCACATTATTACCAAAAATTATTACTGTTAAGCTGCTGTGAACTGATTGATGATAAAGTCTGTAATAATGGCTTTTCTCCCTTTTGAGGTGAGACTTACTGGTAGTGATGTTTTTGCAGCTTTGTTTGGTTAAGTTTAGTATTTCCCATCTTATCCCTCACGCCTTCACATTCATTGTTCTTTTCAACACGGTCTTCTCGACCTTTTGCACATTCTTGGCTTTTTCAATGCTGCTAAAACACCTTTACTCTTCATCTAGGTTATGTTTTTGTTATAAAACTGGTGAATGTCATCTACATCAAATATATTTTGCAAATATTAGTCCACTGCCTTTGAATGAGGGCCATTAGATCACAAAAGAAGAAATTCGACTGTAGGTTTTTCTGTTCGCTCTAGTGTGTTGGACATGTTGTCTTTGTAAAAGAGAATAATTCTTCGCACAAGAGAAAAAGTCTGGCGTAGCATAGTCCTCCCGGTGTTTACAGCTCCAGTAGCTGCCTGATGAAGCTTATCCCCAAACCTACACGGTTAACTGAAAGGAGCCCTGAAAATTTCCTGTCAGTTGTAAAGGAATTGGAGTCAAAGACAAGTGAAAAATGAAGTTTCAGCAAATCAATTTCACAACTGTCACTTTACAATCTTTAACTTTTTACTCTGAAGTCTGAACCCTGTGAGTCATAACTGTAGAATTAACTAGAAAAGCACTCTGAGAGCACAGACCTCCACCAAGCAGCTCAGTTCCAACTATAAATTGTGATTTTCACCCGAAATTATAGTCCTGTATTTATTTTATACGCACATTGTAGAATGAAAAATATCAATCTGCAAGAAGTGTGATTATTGTTGATATAAAATCATCCAATAGAGTAACCTAGTTAGTAGTGTGTCTTGTAACTTGTTGACTGAACCAATTTGCTGCTGCTTGTACAGATGTTGGTGTTGTGCGTGCTTCCAGTGGGCGATGTATTAACATTATCAGCAACCTTGTTTCGAGTGATTAACAGGCACTTCTGGAAGGACTGCAAGTGAGCAGAGCTGCCGCGTATGTTTCTATAATGTTAATGGGCCCATAGAAATGTTACTTGGAGTTGTGAGTTGTAGAGGACGGGGATGTTAGTTACAGTTTCAGGACAGTGCGCTGCCTTAATTTATCTTAGAAACCAAGGCTCCATGAACAGTGCAAAATTGGCAAAACTTCTCCTCCTCTCTGCTGTGACTGTGAGAAGAAGTGTGCATGCACAGCTTTCACTGCTGATTGGCTGTTTGGCGTGCCCTGTCTCTACGTGTAACCAATTGGATGGTGCTGTGGGTGGGACAATGCTGGAGATAGAGTAGAGAGCAGACGAAGTAGTGTGGAGAACTCCTCCGCTGGCATTGCAAGGGAAGCTGGGAAATGTAGTGACATAGGCTTGAAAAACAAGACGTCAGTTTGCAAATAAACTACAATTCCCATAATTCCGTAAATTAATGGGATTTGCCATTATAAACTTCAATGTTTTTTTGTGATGTCAATCTGGATCAGATCAGCACCAAAATGTCGTGGCTTCTTCCTTGGACCAAACCACACCTCTGGTAGAATTTTTATGTAAATCTATCCAGTAGTTTTTGAGTAATGTTGCTAAAAGACAAACAGACAAATAGACAAACAGACAGACCCCGGCGAAAACATAACCTCCTTGGTGGAGGTAATAATCCGTCCCCCATTATTGGAGAAGTGCCAGAGGATGCCACAAGTCACATCATATAAACTGAAGTTAAAATTTTGTTTTATTAGTATATATTCTATAACAAAGCATGAAAGCATATTTATTTTAGCTAATTTCTACATCAATGTACAATAAAAATACAACGTTTACACATTGCAGTACTAATATGAGTTAACACTCAAGTAGTTAAGAGTATACTCTGAAAGAGTACATTCCTCACACTGCATAGAAGTGTTGATTAAAAGTCACTCTGTTAAGTGTTACAAAGTTTTTGATTTTGACTTCAGAGAGACTTAAAAATTACAGTTGATGAGAGTCAAAGTACCAACTCTCCAAAAAGAGTGAAATCAGCACTTTGTAATTTTGGACCTATTGAGACATTTTATTAAAAAACCTAAATTGTTAACTAAATGTAATGTTTAAAGAACAAAAAAAGCAAGCATTAAGATAAGTGTTGTGTAAGTTTGACAGAATTCACTGTTGTGTCCTGAGTTTTATTGATCAGTGAAGGTGGTCAGCGTAGTCTACCTGTTATGATGGGACAGCATGAGAGAAATGAGGAGAGGCAAGATGGAGGACAGCGGCAGCAGCGAGAGCACATGTTGAGTGTTAGTAGTTTTAGCTCATTGTATGTGTGTATATGTTTATAATCAAAAGTCAGTGTGTTACTGAAGCTACAGCACATTTCCTCATTAAGATAAAGTTTTGTGAGGCACATTCACGTGTGTGTGCTTTAAGGGACTGTTTGAGGAGGAACTGTTATTTGTGCATTTATCTGGTAAGGTGGTTCCTGTGTTTAAATATTTTTGAAAGCAAAGTCTAGGCTATATTTTTGCCATTTAGGTCCCTAATTTCCTGGTGCAACTCAGGGTGGCACAGGATGGCGCAGCCTGGCGCACCCCGCACAGTAGTAATTTTGTCTGGCGCACCGCCGTGCTCGGCCAATTTGGCAATTTGGTAGACCCGCTGCGCCGAGATGGGTGTGACGGCACACCAGGGGTAGCTGTTTTAATCTTAATTCGTAACCTGATCTAAACAGATGGAGTACATTATTGCAAGGAGGATGAGGAGGAGATATATTTTCACCCAAGGCGCTGCTATTTGGCGATGACAGACCAGGAATGCAGGTGGATCACAAGCATGATGAATGGAGTAGCCTGCTGCTGTGTTTAAATGTAATTATCACTTAATTTTGTACTCCTATTATGACACAGGAACAGATTACATCTGTCCCACGAGGTGGTCCACACGGTGACACGCATCGTGGCCTCCGATGCGTGGCCTCTCCCAGTTGCTGCAAAAGTGACAGCGGCTCTGACCTTCTTCGCCACCGAGGTGAAATTGTCACTGCGCCTCACCCGCAGCGCATTTAAAGGCGAGGAGAGGTGTTCATTTGATTGGTGAAGATTACACTTGGCTGTGTTAAACCCATTCACGCCTTCTCTCCTCCCTTTCTGCTACTTGTGCCGCTGGGAGGGACGGAGGCGTGGGTGCGCCTCCCTACGCCAGACTGCGCCGTGCAAGAAACTTGGAAAAATGCCCTGGACACACCTTGGCGCAGCGCAGGTGCGGCGCAGGGCAGGTGTGCCCCGCCTGCGCCTGTTCTACGAAATTAGAGCCCTTGGTATTGATCTATGAGCAGGTGTTAGCAGTTAATTAGGGCAGTAAAGTCACTGTTTTGCAAGAGCGATCAATATTTTATAGGGCACCTTTTAGGATTGATTATCCCTGGTGTCTTACTGCAGAAAGTGCCAATTTCTAGGGGTTGACATATATTGCCATTCCTAAAAAGTCTTGTTTGTTTATTTCAAAACTGCAAATGAACTTTTGTATATATATATATATATATATATATATATATATTTTTTTTTTTACATCTACACCTACATGTAGTAGTTCTAGTCAGGATAAATCCTCTAACTTTAGACAGTGGGAGTGGTGAGGTGACTACATAAATGACCTAAAAGCAGGTGGAAAATGTCAGTTAATTAAAAATATCAAATGAAATATGAATAAAGCAGGTTGTCCCTATATGTTTAATCAGTATATCCTTCAGTATTTTTAAATAAGAAGACAAGCAAAATTGTATTTCTTTATTTCTTTATTTTAATTTCTTAAGAAAATATCCAACCAATAACTGTAATCTCACTCTGAACTATAATGTGTGATAGATCAAGAATCTCTCTCCCATTGACACCTTGTTTAAGAAGCCCCCTGCTTAACATTAACATTAGCTTTGGATGATAGAGTGAGTGTTTGACAAGTGCAGGAAAATAAGGATGAGGACCAAAAAAATGTAAAAATCACTTTTCAAAGGAACCCCAGAGGGCCAATGTGGCCCTGATCTATGTGTGCACCACTTTGATATGTTTTACTCATAAAGGGAGAGAGAACGAATGAGGGACCCCACATTTAGATGGAAAATGTTTTTCACAGAAGCGGGACATGCAGAGTGGTCTGCAGGAACATCTGCTGGAAGCATCAGGAGTTTGGGATGCTTGTGGGGCTGCTTTTTTTCAATACTGTCCCATAGTTGCTCTCAAATTTACCCCCAAGTGTGCTAATCTGCCCTGGTTTGGAGCCAGTCCGATGTGTCAACATCTCTCAGCCGTTCTCACTCAATCACTATCTGGTGCTTCATTCTTTTAGAGTTCTTTTAAATCCTTTTTTTGACCATCATATTTTGTTTGTATGTCCTCTCATACTCCTCCTCTCACCAGGAGGAGAAGAGGAGAAAGAGGCATGTTCAGTTTAATGCATCTACCATGACAGGAGTTGGATCAGGGTGGGTGGCTGCAGCAATGACTTTTTCGTGACTGGTGTTTAGTGCAGTCTGGGGACAAGAGGACATATTTAGCTAAAGGTTGTATTTGTCACATTGACAAATGAGGCCTTTGGGATGGATGGAGTGAGGAGCAAGAGAGAATGAAAGAGAATAACATGTATAATGATGGCAAAAACCAAAACCATGATTGTTTGCATCACAGCAGCAGTCACACATCAAGCAGTGAATGCTTCCTAACTCTTAACATCATTCAAATTTCAGTTAAAATACGCTCCTGAAATCAGTTTTGTTGTGTTTAACGCAGGTTAATGTTTGGTCAATGTGAAGTATAACATTTCCCAGTTGGCCCCTGACTAATTGTTGATGGATTTTCAATGTTCGCCAGCATAGATGTAATGCATAGGTAGCGTAACTTAGGGGAACTTTGGCCTAATGTTGCTTGGGGCTCCTTAACATTGTGCAAACATATTTTGATGTGACACAGCAAATGCCATATAAGGAATATGTACATGCTATTATACCACATGCTGCTGCAGTATTCTGACACCATGCCAAAGGGACAAAAAAACAGAGCATCAGAGCTGATGCACAATGACTTATGGGCTGGCAGACCCCAAGGTTCGCCAACAGGGATCAATGTAGCTGTAACTGGGGGTAGCAAAGTTAGGCAATGGTCAACTCTTGCTGGCAAAAACTGGCATGTTCGATAAACTTTGGTAATTAGTTTGATTGAGTTTAATTTGTCCAACAACTGCATTGCCCAACTTCGGTTAACTTAGTTCAGCGAGGCCTGACTATGCTCGACGTGGCTCTTCCTATGTGTTGGCAAAAATGGCTAAAACATTAGTGTTTGAATGTAGATTTTTAGAACTAATATTAATTTTTACACAGAGTCAATAATAACCAGTTCCACTTTTAAAAACTGAAGACGTGAAACAAGTTTGGGAAGAAACCCCTCCATTAGAAGGGCGTTATTCTGTTCTTTACAGTTAAAGGCTGGTTTTAAAAATAGATTCAACAAACATGGACAAAGATCAGTGACATCACTCACTGGTTTCTAAAGCAGAGTTTTGAAGCCAAAAGATGGCAGTCGCCATATTGAAAATGCTGACCCAAACTAAGGTTGTTTTTAAGTTGCCTACTTGTATGTAATACTTATGAACACATTACACAGTATATACTGCAAAATGTGGATTAGAGCAACTATTTTTACAATTATAAAAAGCTTCATTAAACACATATAAAAAAAAAACATGTTTCTTATAATTACCCAAATCAAGCTGTGTGCTTTCCCCCAGCAATAATTTAGCTGATTTCTGTCTCTGATCATGAAAACAGGAGTAAACGTTAGCACAGCTGAGGGCTACCACTGTAAAATTAGCATCCAGTGATGGTCTGAAAAAGATTCAGGAGTAATTTATTTGGATTTTTGTAATTATGACCACTGAATACACACATGAAAAATGTGTAACATCCACTGTTATAAATAGATGTAACAGAATTAATGCTAACGCTAATATTTCTAAGGTTGTTGCTATGGTAATAAGCTGTAGCTGCTTCGCACCATGGGAAACAGCACATGAGGTAGACTGAACAGATCCATACAGCTAGTTTTTCCCAGCATTGCATGCTTGTATGCAGTTTCAAAAACAGCCTAAAATGTCCTGACCTCCAGTAGGATGTCCATCAAGTGTTTGACCTCATGTAAAAGCTATCATTTGACCAATGTCTTAAAATTACGTTAGGCTAAGCTAAACATTTTCAGGCTCAAGCTTTTTCTAATATAAAGTCTTTGCAGATGTGAACGTTGCACCTTTTATCTAATTTATCGAGTATCATCACCAAAATAGTCCATCATAATTGTACACTACTGTTTTTTTCACAATCATAAAGCAAATTATTTTATCAGATACATTTTTCAATAATTGTTTTCATTTCTTTTTTTTTCTGATGCATTTTATTGCCCTACATTTAACTCACATCCAACTCGATGTTGAGTATGCTCTGACATGTAGTTCTCCACACTATAGACAGCTTTATTCCTCCTTTGTCTGCATGCACTTGTGTACTATTATATTCATAAAGTTAAAGTAACTCAAACTCTCAGACTGTAAAGCCAGATGGATTCACATACTGTGATTTGAAGAACTGAGAGATACTGCAGCAGAAAAGAAAAAAACAGATTTGTTCTCTTGGGGCTCTGAAAAATCCCTCAGCAAAACTGTAGTAAATGTAAGTCAAGAGTCATGTTATCGAGCTGAAACTTTGCCGTGATTGAAATCTTTTAGCATCCAAATTTCTTGAAGTGAACTTTTCTTTTCATTTTCCCTGGCAAAACAGATACTTAAAATTCAGACGTCACGGCCCATTGATAGAACCCCTCTGTGTCCGTCTTACGGCTGGCAGAGATTTTTGGGAGTCTTTTTTCTGGAGCTACAGTGTACCCTAGAGAGGCAGATGTGGGTCAGAGGAAATCTTCTTGGTCCATTTTGTTTTCATCTGTTTTAGCCAAAATGTTCACTCATGAGGCCCTGCAACCGTCTGGTGACCTGTTCAGGGTGTACCCTGACCCCCATCCAACGTCTGCTGGGATAGGCTCCAGGCCCTTGACCTCGAAGGGATAAGCAGTACAGATAAAGTATGCATGGATGGATGAAAACAAATGGACAAACAAAAAAACTTACCGACAGCTCAATGGGCAAGTCAAAATAATCTGCACCTTTGAAATCAAACATTTTGATTATTTTCTGGTTCTCTTTTTACACTATATTGCCAAAAGTATTTGCTCACCCATCCAAATAATCAGAATCAGGTGTTCCAATCACTTCCATGGCCGCAGGTGTATAAAATCAAGCACCGAGGCATGCAGACTGCTTTTACAAACATTTGTGAAAGAATGGGTCGCTCTCAGGAGCTCAGTGAATTCCAGCGTGGAACTGTGATAGGATGCCACCTGTGCAACAAATCCAGTCGTGAAATTTCCTCGCTCTTAAATATTCCACAGTCAACTGTCAGCTGTATTATAAGAATGTGGAAGTGTTTGGGAACGACAGCAACTCAGCCACAACGTGGTAGGCCACGTAAACTGAAGGAGCGGGGTCAGAACATGCTGAGGCGCATAGTGCAAAGAGGTCGCCAACTTTCTGCAGAGTCAATCACTACAGACCTCCAAACTTCATGTGGCCTTCAGATTAGCTCAAGAACAGTGCGCAGAGAGCTTCATGGAATGGGTTTCCATGGCCGAGCAGCTGCATCCAAGCCATACATCACCAAGTGCAATGCAAAGAGTCGGATGCAGTGGTGTAAAGCACGCCACCACTGCACTCTAGAGCAGTGGAGACGCATTCTCTGGAGTGACGAATCGCGCTTCTCCATCTGGCAATCTGATGGACGAGTCTGGGTTTGGCGGTTGCCAGGAGAACGATACTTGTCGGACTGCATTGTGCCAAGTGTAAAGTTTGGTGGAGGGGGGATTATGTTGTGGGGTTGTTTTTCAGGAGCTGGGCTCGGCCCATTAGTTCCAGTGAAAGGAACTCTGAATGCTTCAGCATACCAAGACATTTTGGACAATTCCATGCTCCCAATTTTGTGGGAACAGTTTGGAGCTGGCCCCTTCCTCTTCCAACATGACTGTGCACCAGTGCACAAAGCAAGGTCCATAAAGACATGGACGACAGAGTCTGGTGTGGATGAACTTGACTGGCCTGCACAGAGTCCTGACCTCAACCCAGTAGAACACGTTTGGGATGAATTAGAGTGGAGACTGAGAGCCAGGCCTTCTCGTCCAACATCAGTGTGTGACCTCACAAATGCGCTTCTGGAAGAATGGTCAAAAATTCCCATAAACACACTCCTAAACCTTGTGGACAGCCTTCCCAGAAGAGTTGAAGCTGTTATAGCTGCAAAGGGTGGACCGACATCATATTGAACCCTATGGATTAGGAATGGGATGTCACTTAAGTTCATATGTGAGTCAAGGCAGGTGAGTGAATACTTTTGGCAATATAGTGTAATTTTCATTTATTTTCTAGTTTTGTAGCAAGTGCTCACTTATGTGGTTTTATAAAAGCTGTTACCTACCAGAAAGAAGTTCTTTCTATTTTTTCAAAATAAAAGCTTTTTTTTTTTTTTTCCTGAACACAAAGTGTAGTCCTCTTATATGTAGCTTAATGTGTAGAAGTTAAAGCATCAAAGGGATCACATTCTCAAGTAAGCATTGTACCGTCAAGGGCCAAGGTGCACTTGATCATAAGCAAAAAGGAAGGCAACTACACGCAAGAAACAAAGGTTGTGGCATTGGGACTTCTCTCCCTCCTTCTCTCTACAGCTTCAGCAGCTGACTGAAACATCTCATTGATTGAATGACTCTATGTTTAGCAGAGACAATTGTGATGAGGACAGATTTATGATCGAGGCATCCATGGGTTTGGTACTATCATGAAAAATTAAAATGAATTCTTATTTTTAGTCCCTTTGTCTCTGCCTGAATGGATATATCTCTGTATGTGTGTATGTGTATATACAAATATATATATATTTATATGTCTTGTATATCTGCATATTTGTGTATCTATATAATGAAGAGTTTGGCTTCAGCCTGCTCTGTTGTAAAGGATCTTGAGATAACACTTGCTATGAACTGGTGCTATACAAATAAAGACTGACTGATTGATCTCATTTCCTGCCCCTTAGAAGGTGCCGGAAACATTCCTCAGTGATTGTGGTCCATGTTGTCATCAGTATCATGCTTTGTTGGCCACACATTCATGATATCTCCTATTCTTCCACATCCCAAATGTGCTCTATTGGATTGAGATCTTATGACTGTGGAGACAATTGAGGTTTAGTGAACTCAGTGTTGCTGTTATTTGTTGCCTGAGTTTCATTGTTTGGGTTCTTCAGGTTGTATTTCAAGTTTTTAGTGTCCTTGGTTTGTTTCCTTTGTGCTTTGTTTCTATGTCTGTTTTTGTTTGTTGTCAAAGCAAGATCTCAAAACCTTTGTTGCCTCCACCAAGGAGGTTATGATTTTTGCCGGTGTATGTTTGTCTGTTAGTCCATTTCTTTGTTTGTTTGTTAGTAAGATTACACAACTACTGTACAAATTTTACTGAAATTTTCAGGAGATGTTGGTAATGGCCCAACTTAAAAAAAAAAAAAAAAAAAGAGTTTTGGTGGTGACCCAGATAACCAACATTACCGAATGATCGTTTTTGCTCGATAACTGTGTCACGATTTAATCCTGGGTAAACCAGGAAAAACAACGGGGGAAGACCCAAATGCAGATTAAACAAAAAAAGCTTTAATATAAACTAAAAGGGATCAAAGTCCAAAAATACAAAGTACAACGAAGAATCTCAAACAAAGTAGCAAATCAAAACTGAGTAACAAAGTACAAATCAAAAGCACAAAAATCCATACAAAAACAGTCCTTAACAAAAAGCTCAGAAAATACAAAGCAAAGTCCCAACAGAAACTACCTTCATGATTCTGGAGAACACCGGAGATCAAACTGGAGAACAGAGAGACACTGAAGACATGGATCCAAGAAACAAGAAAAGGTAATGAGCCCACAAAGACAAGGGGAAAACACGAGGGTTAAATACATGAGGTGATTGGGGTAAACGAGAGACAGCTGGGGAAGAACAATAAAGGATCAGGTGTGACAGGATGAGACAGGAAGCAAAACCAATGGCAATATGGGGAGACAGGAGAACTATCAAAATAAAACAGGAAACACAAAGACTAGATCTGAACGTGAACAAAACGGGTAACTTGACAAGGACCAGGAACAGGATCAAAACAGTAACAGAAAACACCAGACACAAGAGGTCAATCAGGGAACAAGGAAAAAAGGCAAACAGAATAAAACAGGACCAGCAAAATCATGACAAACTGTCTAACTAATATTGATATCAACATGATTCTGAGTGCTAGGCGTGGGTTTTCAGGGTCAAAGAATCATATTATGACGGTAACTTTATCATGGAACTTTTGCTAATAGATGTAACAGCAGTATGTGAGCTACCTTGGTGGAGGTTTGTGCTCTTTGAGTGCTTTCTAGTTTTAAAAGAACTTAAAAGGGTGGCAGTAGCTCAGTCTGAAAGGACCGAAACATGTTTGGGAGTTGGTTTAGTAGCTGGAGAGGTGCCGGCTGACTTTCCAGGCACTGTCAAAGTGCCCTTGAGCAAGGCACTGAACCCCAAAACCGCTTGGAAGCACTTCTTCAGGAGCAGCAAGCCATCACTCTGCCATCTCTCCATTAATGCATAATCGTAGGACCTGTTTGTTTTAAAAACAAAGGGTAAAATATTGAATTTCCCCATGAGGGATTAATGAAAGTATGTCTTATGTCTCAAAAGGTTTTTACACATGCTTCCTGTGTTTTTCCTCAGAGGGCATTTTTGCTACCTCTTCACCATGAGTGATGCATCTCAGTGTGATCAGCACTTTAGTCTAACAACCCTACTGGTTAACTGAGGAAAATGTGTGGCTGTGGGAAACATCTGCTTTGTATACTAACAAGTACAGGCCAACTTCATATGGTTGGTGCTTAAAAGGCTTTATGTTTATTTCTCTTTGGCATTGTGATCTTCTTCCTGCCTAAAATCAACTCTTAGTTCACAATAAAACTCATACAGATAATTAATCCTTTGCAAAACAGACATAAAGAGTTATGTAAGAGCTTTGTTTTGACAGACAAATCCAATTTAGTCTTAATTGCCAAAAACAGTAAAACATTTGAAAGTTTGTCAGTTGTATTATTTTTTTGCCAGCCATCCATCAGTCAGAGGATGAAGGGGGATAATACTCTTTCATCCAGTGGATTGAGTTTTGGAGCTACATCTTGACATGTCCTTGGGCATGTGCACCAAAAACCTATCTGAGCTTCAAAAGTAAGAGCCAAATCAGCATACACAGGAAGACACGAATACAACATTTTCATTGGCATACAAGTAACAGAAATGTTATAGTGTGACAGAGTCCATAAGTCTGTCAGTGTGGACGAAGAACTGTGCAAATACCCTGACGTGCCAAGACCTCAGTATAGCAGTGAAGGCATGTGTAGTCTTTGGACAATCCTTGATAACAATCTGAAATGTATCTCCCCCCTTCTATGTGCAAAACTACCAACCCGCAGCACACTCAGCTTGCTTATGCGTTTTATGAGCTGGAGCAAGCTTTTATTTCAAGTTGCGTGAAATCAAATCTATGGGAATATGAGCACATCTGTCTCTGGAATATTGAGCAAATATTTTGAATTTAAACAGCTTTTGCGCTGTCAAACATGGGATGTCAGACACGGCACTGGCCTGAGCTCGGTGTTGGAGTGTGAAACTGAATAAAGTCTTAGCACAAGCTGACAGTGCTGACGTTGCAGCCGTCATTGAATCAGTTTGAATTCAGATGTAAACACTGAGGCTGTTTATATTGGCCTTAAGGCTGATCTGTGATCACAGGAAGCTGTTTCATGCCAGATTGTGACTGGCTTTTTTCTCTTCCTGTAGCATCTCATACAATACATTTCAGGACGTATTTTAACATCTCTCCTACATTTCTGTGTAGGAGAATATTTGACTATCTACTAGGATTAATAGAAGATCAGTGCTAATAGATGGTGACCACATAAACTTGTTCCTGTTTCGAGTTTCAGTCTGCTTCCTCCTTCTTTCTACAGAAAACCGATGTAAGTCTATAGGCCCAGAGAGACAAAGGGGCAGACAAGGGGTCAGATGTAAATCAGTGAGTTCAGCATAGACTCACACCCAACTCCTGAGCACGCAGTGTTTCATTCTACATCGCTACTGAGAACAAAACTTGGAAGTACAACATTAGGAAAGTCACTCCCTTTTACTTACTTTTGCTAATACAGGTCCCCCTTTTGCTTCCAGAGTTAACCTCTTCATGGCATAGATACAACAAGGTGCTGGAGATGGGAACATAGATTTTTATCCACATTAACATGATAGCATTACACAGTTGCAGATTTGCTCACCCATGATGAAAATCTCTCATTTCACCACATAATAAAGATGCTCTAATGGACTGAGATCCGGTCACTTTGGTGGCCACTGGAGTAGAGTGAACTTAATGTCCTGTTAGAGAAATCAGTTTGAAATGATTGAGCTTTGTGAATTAGTGCAATATCCTGCTGGAACTTGCCATCACTCGATGGGAACAATGCGGACATAAAAGGATTGACATGGTTGGCAAAAATACTCTGGCTGTGGTGTTTTAACAATCCTCTATTGGTACTAAGGGACACATAATGTGCCAAAAAATATGCCCTACGCCATAAAAATAAAAAAGCCAGGAAAACTTAAAATGTGTTCTCTGGATTTTTTTAGTTTTGGGCTGGACTCATAATTCTAAGTTGTGAGAAAAAAATACCCAAAGATCCTTTGGAAGGGCTTGGGGGAACAGAAGATAATGGCACCTTTACTAAACTCTCAGTTCATGGAGAAGTGTCCTACGCAATTTTTAAAAAATGTTTTGTATTTACTTCCT
Organism: Cetoscarus ocellatus; assembly: GCA_037902135.1. Lineage (NCBI taxonomy): Eukaryota > Metazoa > Chordata > Actinopteri > Labriformes > Labridae > Cetoscarus > Cetoscarus ocellatus. Next base: position 585,235 of record JBAMNC010000898.1, on the reverse strand, counting down.
GGGGTTTATGATGTCATAGCCATACAGCCTCCACCTACATGTGTGTTTTTTGCCTGTTATAGGCAGACGCCATGATGGTCCGGTCTGCAGCCTGTAAACCCTCCTCCCCCTCCCATCAGACACAATTTGGGCAGCTAATCAGTGCAGAGCTCATTATCATAGCCTCCTGTTGTCTCCCTGCCCCTTTATATTTGAGTGTTTCCATAGGGGAGGGAAAAAGAGATGCATTTGATCAACTACAAAGATAAAATTTGTGATTAATTTTATTTAACTTAATCAAATCCTTGATTAATAGATGCCCAAGACATAATGTGAAGGGTCAAACACACTAGGACATGGAACCTTTAAAATAAAGACAACATCAGGCAGGATTCAAACCATGGCTGTCCAATGCAGACATGGGATGTGCCAGGCTGCTGACCACTGACCCAAACAGTATGTACAAAACTTGGCCTGACCTCAAACTAGTTGTTTTAAGGTTTGCTAACTTAAGTAAAAACTAGAAAGCACTTTGAGAGTGAAAGCCTCCACCAAGGTAGCTCACATATGGCTGTTATATCTATAAGCAATAGCTCCATGATAAAGTTACCATCATAATATGATTCCTTGACCCTGAAAACCCACAGGTAGCACTCAGAATCATGCTAATGTCATTATTGGTTAGACAGTTATTGAGCAAAAACGGTTGTTCACTAATGCCAGTGTAGCAAGTACACAGGGTAACACTCTGCAATGGACTCGCTGATCTGGGCCATCTCTGGGTCACCCCCAAAATCTAATCACTTTTAAGTTTGGCAATTACCAACATCTCCTGAAAATTTCATCAAAATCAGTAGTTTTTGTCTTGCTAATCTTGCTAACAAACAAAGGAACAAACATACGTTGGCTAAAACATGACCTACTTGGCAGAGGTAAAAATGAGGCCAACTTTACATTAAAAATCAAATGAAGATAGTTGATGTAAACATATTTTGTTAACTGAAAAATGTATTTAATGTCAGCAATTTTAAGTTTTTATTAAGACAATGCACACCATTGCACCTGCACCATCAGCCTAGATCCTTAATTCATGGATGCTAACATGTTAACACCAAATTCTGAGTCTGACTCTGACTTCTGAATGTTGCAACAGTAACTGAGCCTCATCAGACCAAAATACATCTTCTAATGTCCAGTTTTTGTCAGCATGTAAGCCTCAATTTCCTGCTCTTGGCTGGCAGCAGTAGTGCTAGGTGAGGTCCCTGCTGCTTCAAGATTTGTAAACTGTGCATTGAGAAATAGTCTTCTGCATACCGAAAGGGTTATTTGAGTTCCAGTTGCCTTTCCGTCATCTCAAACTATACTGGCAGCAGCAAGGCATTTTTACCTAGAGAACTGCAGCTCACTGGATATTTTCTCTCTTTGGGACCATTCTCTATTAACCGTAGTGATGGTTGTGCATGAAAATCCTAGTAGGTCAGCAGTTTCTGAAATACTCAGACCAGAACATCTGGTACCAACTGTGCCACGTTCAAAGTCAGTTAAGTCACCTTTCTTCCCTGATCTGGTGCTCTGTTTGAACTTCAGCTGGCTGCACAGCAAAGTCTATGTGCCTCATGCATTGAGTTGCTACCATGTAACTGGCAAATTTGCTGTAACTAAACATTTCTTCAATATTTAATCCTCTTTGCAAATCATTTGGAAGAGGATTAAACCTATTGTTCATCTCTTGGGTGGTATGGTGGCACAGCAGGTAGTGTCCATGCCTCACAGCAAGAAGGTTGCTGGTTTGATTCCTGTGTTGGTCAGGGGCTTTCTGTGTGAATGTTTGCATGCTCTCCTGGTGCATGCCTGAGTTCTTTCCCAGAACTCCAGCTTCTTTCCACAGACCAAGAACATGCTCATTAGGTTAATTGGTATCTCCAAATTGCACTTAGGTATGAGTGTGAGCATGAATGGTGGTCCTCTCTTTATGTGGCCCTGCGATTGGCTGTTCAGGGTGTACCTCACTTATTGCCCAAAGTCAGCAAGAACCTGAGTGACGCCAAAAGGGATAAGAAGTATAGCTAGAGGGCAATTTTCAGGTCAAGGTTTGAGGTTGGGGCTAAGTAATGATCTTCATTAACAAAGTTCCTTGTAAGTAATATAATACATTTGACTGTGAGCTTGTTTCACTGTTTGTCTGCCTGCACACAGACGTGGACTTTGGCACGGATGAAGATGCTCTCAAGAGGATCTTGGCACCAACATTCCTCTGAATGTTAATGTCCCTATCCATCTTTGAATACAGTAGCATTATTAGGCTGAATCAGCTCCCTGATGAGGGGCTGATTTCCTCCTGCAGACGTCCTGAGAGGAAAGACAATACTCTGGCTTCATATTTACATTGAAGGCATTCAGCCTGTGCTTTTTTAAGAGGAAAGGAAACAGCCAAGTACATATGAGTTTCTTGAAAGAACAACTTCAGAAGCAACAATACATCCAGTCATTTTATGTATATGAGACTCTATTTAAAGTAGTTTTAATTTCATAAATTACACCCCCATTAGCAGCCTGCCTTGGGTCTATATGTGAAATGATCTGTGCATGTATGTTTAAGTTACGGACCAACATTTACTCTTTCCATACAACAAACAAAAGGTACTTTGAGGCAGGAGGGAGGAGGACCTGCCTCATTCCAATCTCCTCTAATTTCCAGCTGCGTGTTCGCCTCATGTTTGTGATAGATATGTTACAAACACACACGCTCACCGCAACTTCTCAGGGAGGTCAAATTGGCCATGCAACCAGTCCGTTTAAAGTGTCCCGTGGACGCCTGAGCACACGTCTGCTGGAGAATCGAGTAAACACCTCCTGCCACAGTGTTTATGTAGCAGCCATATTTTGTGAAGGACACCTACACAGGTCTGCTGTTCTCTCCAACCATTAAACACAGGGGAAAATGTTTGCTTGGACACACCAAATATTTGTTCATTGGGCTTTACCTACCTCTAAGCTCTTAAAATATGCAGTAATTGATACTATAGCACACAAGCTTTTGAAGTTTTTTTTTTTGATAAAAGGAGCCTCAAATAGATGAGTCTTAAATCATGATTGTCAGCTGTAATGTTTGATACAGGTTTAAGTCATAAATGCATTAAGTAAATCTGATGTCAGGCAAATTATGTCAGGAAATTTTTGTTTGAAATAAACTGTCATTATTATATTTCAATTTGATTTTGACCCAGACATTGGTGTCTCTTTCTGTTAATTAAAATTTGGTTCAGTGGCCTCTATTGGCATGAAAATAACAGGGCATTATTGGCAAATTATTCCATTTAATATGGAAAATTACAAATAAATAGCTTTTTTTTTTTTAAAAAAAAAAAAAGGAAAACCATATATAGAGAGAGTTATAGTATATATTATATGTAGGAAAAGTATAGTAGTATATAGAGTTTGTATATACCAGGGGTCATTGACTACATTTGTACAGAAGCTTGGATTTTAATAACAATAATAACATTAATATTTAGGTCCGACTAACATGGATCTGTTTTAATTTCCCCTTCCAGCAAATTGATTGCCTAGTTCTGGCAGTTAGTTCAACATTCATTTTTATTCTTTAATAATTTTATGAACTTTTTTAACCTTAAAAGATCATCCCACGTCACTTATACAACTGCCAGCCACATGGGGCAATAAAGATATTTTGCCTTCTGCTTTCTGGGTCTATCATTTTTCCATCACTGTCTTTGACTCTCAGTTTATGGTTTAATACTGGCTTACAATGGCTGTCAGTTGTCAGAACAAACATGAAGTCGTTATTGATCATTTAGTGTAACCATTTTGGGGGTTGCATTCACAGTTATATTGTTAATAGTATCAAAAATCAATTCAGTTATAGGGATGTCATGACAAAAAATTACCCTCAAAACCAAAACATTTTTCTAACATTTTCAGAATTTGATAACATTCTGGGAGCCAGTGGGAAGCTGTGGGGAGCCTGATGCGCCCTCCTGGGTGGCCTGTTTATGATATAGTTGTTATTATAATGACATTAATAAGTGTAATAGTAAAGGTTTAAAAAAGTAGATACATTAATAAAACAGAGTAATTAAAATAATTTATGAAAATATCAGATAATGTAATAAAAACTAGAAGTTCTCCAAGAGCTAAAGACTCCGCCAAGGCACTTTTGATTTTGTGGGTGAGTTATTGACAGAAATGCGGAAAACTGGCATATCTTGCACGCTGAACAAATTATTGAGGTTATTCCCAAATATAATCAGTTCTTCCTTGTGCCCTGACCAACATTCCCTGGAAAATTAATCAAAATCAGTTCAAGTTATTAGCAAATCTGATTTTCTTTCCTGTATTAGGTTTATGGACTTATAGAAAGAAAGGCCTGGCAAAGATAGTTCCCATTTTCTTGAACTACTGTAAATTAAAAGAAAAAATACAATATAATAATGCATGGGAGTTGTAGTTCTTCTAAATATAAAACTTAGTTATCAGTAAATTTGTGCTAACCTGTCCTCTTGCCATGGATTTAAAAGACAGAGCTTAAATGATACTTTTTTTGAAGTGGGATTGCTTAAGGCCCATGACACTGGTAAATATGAGTGCCAATAAAGGAACTTGTGAGCTTTGTCCCTGGGGGGAGGTATCTGGGGACGGACGGTACATAGCAGTACATGGTGCCACCGAAAGCCTTGTGTTTAACCCACTTATACATCAAAACTACTCACAAAACGACATTGGCACGACAATATGTTACAGTAACATTCTTTGCAGTGTTTAACTTTTCCTCAGCCAGGCCCCTGAGTTTAGAACTACTAGAGCTGTGATGCAAAGAAGGGCTACGTATCCTTCTGCCAACAACTCCTCTCATTAGATCAGGTCCAACTGCTGCAGCGGGTGTACGAACTGATATCATCATTAAATTTGACTTGTTTTAAATATCAACATTTGGACTCACCTCTCTGCAGCGACAGAGCGTTGTGTTTGCAGTGCCCATTTTACCGATCAGGACTACAACACGACAGCAGTTTGAAGGCTTTCTGCAGTTCAGAGAGCTCTGGTAACAGTTTCAGAAGAAGTTGTGTTACCAAGTCCCACTCGTGATAGCAATGGGTATTCACAATTCATACATTGGCACCAGCAGGTAACTTGTGATCTGCTTTGCCCCTTCGTTTGTCATCCCTCTTTCTACCCTCTGTGACTCCATCTGCAAAAGAGTGTACTCTGGTTCAGATATCCTCTCGTAACCCACGACTATTTTTTTCTTCCCACAGACCAAGAACATGCTCATTAACTTATTTTGGTTCACTTTGGTGAATTTAGTTTTTGTTACTTCCTCTTATCACCTGACCAGCTGATGGCGGAGGGATACATAACCTCTACATCCTAACATACAGTACTTCTTAACACAAGGGCTTTGTCCAGGAAAAGTTCAACACTGTAAAGAATCTTACTGTCGTGTTTTGTCAAGCTGATGTAGCTTTTTATGTAGTTGTAAAGGGATATGCCAACATTTTCTGTTTTCATGTCTTGCCTCACTCCCGAGTCCATGACAAGCAAACAGACACCATTCTTTCGACTGTATGTCCAGTAACAAAAAAGAGACAGACAAAGCTTTCCCACCACTAGTTAGCTTAGCTCAAACACTGGGAGTCAATGGGTATAGCCTGCCTCTGCTGACAATCAGATAAACTCTTCAGCAACTCTAAACAGTCCTCTGTGCTTGTTGTGACTGTTTTTTTTTTTTTTTATCGCATAATGTTATGTTATCTTCTACTATCGTCATATTATCTACCTCTAAACAGAGGCTTTGTTTTGTTGACCTACTTCCGCTGCAGTTTGAGCTAGAGATGTGATGTTCGTGAACAAGTTGAGTCCTTTGAAGAGCTCTTTTAAGTGAACAATGAGAACTGATTTGCAGTTGTGAGTCGTTCATTTGCGAGCCATTTTTAAATTTGCAGGCAACCTGCATTTAAGACTACCAGTGTTTTTAATCTTACTCTGTGTGTACATAAAATCCCAGCTGATTTGAAATCAGCCTTCGTAACCCCCCTGTTTAAAGAAGGCGACCCAGGCCTAGCAATTACAGGCCTATTTCAAAATTGTCAGTGTTGTCCAAAGTGCTTGAATCTCTGATCAGTGAACAAGTAAAAGTCAGGTTTCAGGAAAAAACTCAGTACGACTACTGCTGCCTTGAAAGTTGTAAACGACATTCTGGAAGCCTTAGACAAAAACAGTGTTGTCTGTCTCTTTTCATTGACTTTTCTAAGGCCTTTGACACTGTAGATCACAGTGTTTTACTGGACCGTCTCAGAGCTACTGGGTACTTGGGACAAGCTGTTGGCTGGTTTTCCAACTATCTGACTGATAGAACCCAGGCTGTTCAATTAGATGGTGTTACCTCTAAGGTACTAAAAATTGAGAAGGGGGTGCCTCAAGGGTCTGTACTGGGCCCCCTGTTGTTTACATTATATATACATTGGATTGGACAAAATGTTCCAAATTCTTTGTTTCATTTTTATGCTGATGATATGGTGATCTACTGCTGTGCACCTTCACCTGCACAAGCTTTTGCAAATCTTCAGCATGCGTTTGACTTAGTCCAAGATCAGCTTAGCCAGCTGCAGCTTGTTCTGAATGCAGACAAAACTAAACTCATGTTCTTTACACCCTCTAGAGCAGCTAAAAGAACCTTGCCTGGGAAAATTGTTACTAAGAATATTCAAGAAATTGAATGGGTTTCCACCTTTAAATATCTGGGTTTTTTGCTTGACGAAAACTTGTCTTTTAAAGAGCATATTCAGTATGTTGCCGAAAAGCTTAAGGTTTTATTTGGCTTTTACTATAGAAACAAGTCCTGTTTCTCTTTTATGGTCAAAGAGAGGCTTGTTGAGGCGACATTTTTACCTGTTCTGGATTATGGTGATGTATTGTACATGAATGCTTCTGCTCAGAGTCTACAGATGTTGGACGGTGTTTATCATGGAGCCCTGAGATTTATCACAAACTGTGGATTTCTTACTCACCATCGTACCTTATACTCTTAGGTCAACGTGACTTCTTTAAGCACACGTCGCCTTGGACATTGGTATGTCTTTATCTATAAAGCCATTCTAGGCAACATTCAAGACTTCCTTTCCTCTCTGCTTGTTGTAAAGGATGGATTACATAACTTGTGGTCTTTTGATTTTGTGCACTTTGTTGTTCCCAAAGTCCGAACTGAGCTGGGAAAGAAGGCCTTTAGGTTTTCTGCTCCTTTTGCGTCGAACAATCTGCAGACTGAAGTTAAACCACAGAACCTTGTGTATCTTAGTGAAAACTCTTGAAACAAAACTGTCTGTATGCCACTGCTTTAACTGATGTTTTTTTTTTTACTTTACCTGTTGCTTATGTTGAGCTGTGTGAGTCTGAGTGTGTTTGATTATGAAACTGCATTGCTGCCATTCTTGGCCAGCTCCCCCTTGAAAAAGAGATCTTTGATCTCAGTGGGATTAGCCTGGTTAATTAAAGGTTACATAAAGATTAAATAAATAAATAAAAATTGAGCTAAGCTAACTAGCGGTGGGCGAGTTTTGCCAGTCTCTTCCATGTTACTGCACACACAGTCGAAAGAATGGTGTCTATCTACTTGTCATGGACTCAGGAGTGAGGCAAGACAAAAAAACAAAGAAAATGTTGGCATATGACTTCAACCTATAAAGGTGGGCTTCCTGTGGCACCGTACCTCTACATACTGGCTAATGTCCTCACACCGATATCTCCCCCTAAGGGACAAAACTCACAAGTTCCTTTACTGGCACTAACATTAACTAGTGCCATGGGCCTCTAGCAGCCCCACTTCAAAAATCAAAATAGCCCTTTAAATACTTTTGGCACTGACTTAAGGAGCTTCTAATTGTTATTCTTAAATGTAATACAAGATTCATAAACCAAAACCCTTTTAAATGGAGTATTTTTCTCCCACATGAAGATACAATTTTGCATAATTATGGCACAAATTAGTTCATAAACTGGCATTTTAGAGGGCAGGAGTAAAGGCCTATTTATTGAAATCCATCAGTGTAATTAACAGCACTTTTGACTGCAAACACATGTTCTGCTTTGTATTTTGCAAACTGCCTAATCATACAGATGAAGCATTCAGCTCTAATCAAGGGGCTAAAATGTTTAAAGTTTGGCTTTTGTGCAAAAAAAGAAGACGGAGCTAACAGAGTCAGAACAATCCAAAAGCAGGACTGTGAATATTAAGATTCCCATGACTGTACAAAAAAGAAATATTCCAGCTCTTCTTGCTGGTGACGTTTGCAGAGCTGCGGTTTGGGAACAATGACGCAAACGTATACAATCCGCAACTTAAACCCTAAAGACTTCTTGCAGTATGGCAGGGCATTTTCCCCCAGTGCATCTCCGAAAATTAGTCAGGATTATTTGGACCACACCACGAGTGCTGATGAGTTTACATGTAAGCAGGCGTGTTTACTTCGGCATAATTTCCCCAGTTGTCTAAAGCCTTGTGATGTTGGCACAGCGCTCGTACAAATTAGCTCTGACGTATCAAGGAACACAGCCTTCCTGCTTCTCTCTGTGTTTCTTCACAAGAGAAGAGTGTGTATGTTTTTGCATGTGTGTGAAGCCAACACCGACAGGCAGAGAGACTCCTGGGGCTGGACCCTGGAAGTCCATCATGGTGGGACTGGATATAGAAGTGGTCACTCCTGACAGCTCTACAATCTTAGATTTTCCAGTCTATTTGAGATGAGGAGGGATCACAGGGGGGTGTTTGCCCGCTTGGTAGCTAATGGTTGCAAAAACCAGAGTTATCACCACTGAAAGACTCATCCATCTTCTGGCCACTCCAGTGGTGAAAAGCAAACACACGGAACAAGACGGCCATACAGCATCTAGCTCGCTCTCGCTTGGCAAAACACACCTAACAGAGATAACAAGACACTTAAGAGGCCGGGGAGGGCAGGGAGTTACCCACAGCGCTGAAATGTAAATAAATCCAGGTTGTTGAATGAAAATAACTATGAGTAAAGATTTACTCACCGTATTTGGTTAATACCTGGCTAAATGTTTAATGGAAGTATGTGTGGAGTATATTTTTAAATTTGCACTGTCATGTATAATGCAGTAAATGATTTATCGGGGTATCCCAAACTCTTTTGGCTTAAGACCCAAATGACAAGTTTGCTCTCTCGCCAGGATCCACTTACAAAAAAACATTATATTATCTGAACCTTAAAAGTCCCATGCTCTGCTGTGTTTGACTGTTTACATCATTAACGGGGGTGCCTAAAAGCAAAGATTTGATTTAAGTGAACAACGTGAAAAATTTTTTTTTCTCTGTATGGGATCAGATGCAGCTCTTTTTCCCCTCCTCTTTGGAGACACTCAGATCTGAGAGGGCAGGAAGGCTACAGGAGGCCATGATAATGTGGTCTGGGCTAAATAGCTGCCCAAACTCTGCCTGATGGAAAAAGGGAGGGGGTTCTGGACATAGATTGTGAAAGAATTCCACGAAGCCATGCCATGGAAGCCTTTTTTTATTTTTATTTATTATTATCTTTTTAATTTATTTTGCACAATTATGAAATACACAAAGTCAAAGATAACCAATTATATGAGGCACAGGGAGAGGCGACAAGCCCAAAGGGCTTATTTGAAGCCTCCACCTAAAATATATTAAAGTTACACAATATTATATGCAGATATAACATAAAAAAAGAACAAAAACAAACCAACAAAAAACAAGTTACTCAGAAGTTATGACAAAATAGTAATAAAATACATAAAACAATTATAAAAAAGAGGAAAAAATGAAAGATTAAATAAAAATGTGAGTGGTGTGTGCCATGGAAGTCTTTAGATTACTGTTGATGCCCTCGATGTCATGGTCCTTTTTTAATGATATTTCCTTTTATGTTTCTGTGTTTCATGCTTGTCTTGTACTTCATGATATTTTGAAAATTCACCTGTCTTTGTCTGTCTCCGTAGGTTTTGCCTCCTGTCTGGCGTTGTCACTAATCCCTGATTGTGCTTCCTCAGCTGTGTCTCATTACCCCCAATCACCTCATGTATTTAAACCTCATGTCTTCCCCTGTCTTGTTGCCAGTTCGTAGTACCTCCAAGTCTCATTCCAGTATTATTCTGTATTGTCTTGCCGTTGTTACCATAACCTTGTTTTTTAACCTAGATTCTTGCCTCATGTTTCATTGGACACTTTTGCCTGATCTGATTGCTTTACTGTGTACCGACCTTTTTCTGGAAACTGATTAAACAATTTAAGCCTTTAAATTAGTGTCAGTGTCTCACATTTGTGTCCTGGTGCTAAGTTCTGTATTGTAATACTTGAATAGACACTGCAATACTGCACGTGCTATCTCAACGAAACTTAAGTTCCATACTGACACACAGGAAAGCCGTGTTAAGGCGGGTCTTAAAGCCGTCTGACCAATAGCAACGCCTCATTTCCAAAACTGGGAATCCTCACTAAATCCTCAATAAAAGAAAAATGGGCACGATGTCTAAAAAAATCATCCTCCTCACGGTGAGAGCACTAATAATGTTTTTTGAACCTGCCTGTGAAGATGTATATTAAAGCCGTAATAAAAGTCATACAATCATGAAGATGAAATTTTTCTGCAGCCTGCCCCCACTCAGGGTACTACGGCCTTTGGCACTTCTGCATGGGCCTTCATTTACACCCCTGTAGGATGCCGCCTGGTTACAGACAAGGAAGCAGACATTCAAAACAGTCAAGACCTCTACCTGTGATGAGCAGAAAACACACATGCAGGTGGAGGCAGTATAGATATTACATAACAAACCCCAGAAAGTTGAAAAAAGAACATTTTAATGGGCCAGTTTTTGAAGAGGTATAGCCCATTAATCGGTGAATTGATTCTAGTAAAAGCTGTTGTGTTCTTCTGCTCCTCAAGCCCGTTCTAACAACATTAAAGGCAGAGGAAATTGATTGGCAGGACATGGGACCTTTAAGATTAATACTGATTATGATTGTAATACGTCGTAGATCATTATTGGCTTAAACAGAATATTCAAACTTAGTTACTGTAAGGAAGGATTTAGTGTTTTATCATGAGTGTTTTGTTCTGTTTTTTTTTTCTCAATGATATAAAATAGACGTATCAAGTATTCTTTTCTGGTTAGTAAAACTGCCAAAAATGAAATTTAAATGAAATAAGAACCCAGTTTGTGATTTTTCTATTCTTTTTTAATATACAGTGGTTAACAAATGTATTCGACCACCACCCAATGTAAGGTTAATGCCACAGCTGCCCTAAATTAATCACATTTGTAACTGCCAAAATATTACAAAAGTAATGCCTACTGAAGGTTACTTGTTGTCTTCTGTGCATCATTTTTGGTACAAATTTATTGTGCCTTTCTTGACGCTGCAGAGGCTCCATCTCGAGGTGTCCGTCCATTCTGTAAAGCTCTAAGCTTTATTTTTGTACACCAACCCTCATGAAACACCACAAAGCCTCTCCGCTACACCCAAAGGCCAGAGCTCAAGTATATGTACTCGTCTTCGTAATTTTGCTTTGGGTTCGATGGCACTGCAGTCTTAAATATCACTCAGACTCACATACAGCTCTCTCTCACTCTGTGGAGGCAGTAGGAACACACAGATGGCAGTGAGCTGGGTCACGTAGAGAGAGTTGACGGGACAGACATGACTGCTCCTATCATTGTTATTTCATTGAATGTCTGGGACCCAATGAAAACAGGCTTGTGACCGAAACTTTGGGAAAGGCTGTATTACACAGTACGATAATCTGGATATTTTGTCATTTTTTAACTTTTGTAGTTTGGAGTTTAATCTGGTAATCTGGTAAATTCACCCTTAATGTGGGCACATAAAACAAAACATTTGAGCATGTCCAGAGTTTTCCTAAAGGTCTTAACTCAGAGACAACAGATAAAGAAGCTGTTCCTTCATATTACATGAATCAAAAGATTATCTTTCTTGTAACAATACAATAATTTGTCAGTTTAGATCCATTATAAAACTATACAGCAGCAGCAGCCAACTATGAAGTTGTAAATTATGATGAAATGTATACTGAATTCTTTTAATGACTATAACTCTACTCTCTTCTTCTGTGCAAGAATGCAGAGAGAAAATAAAGTATTTTTTAAATGAGCAACTAATCCTTCACACAGCAGTGTGTTTTATTTAACATATATGTCAATGTCACTGCCACTCTTCAGTTTTATGTTAAGTTTTAAAGCATTTTCTGACTCTCTACAGGATCAGTTTATGTTTATCAACACAGACAATATTATCTTGACCCTTACTGTCCACTATTTGATTAAAATATGTTTAAATCTTGCTTTATTTCATTCAGTTAATCATCTCAAGGGCCTCTTGAGTGAATTATGGCCTCAGGGGAGGAAGGTTTTTCCTCAAACTACAGTTAACAGTGTTTTCCAGCCACAGACAGATCCTCTCATCAAGGAACGTGGCATTTTTCTGACAGCTGGTGCCCCTTATCAGGACCCGTAACAACAGCTCAGATTGATGATGATGATCTAATCGCCATCTTTCAGCTCAGTGGACCACAGGAGAGAAGTCTGGAGTAATATGCAAGAGGAGGTTTGTACAAGGTTTGAGAGATTTAACTACTGTGTGTTTACCAGAGACTGCTCAGATGGTTGTCCACGACTAATAGAGATATTGATATATATTGATAATATTGATGTTGATTATGGCAATGGATTGTGCCCTTTCACTAGTGGCTTTTTAAAGAAAATCTGAAAATAGAGTATTTATACATTCATAGAGTATACACTCATGTGGTCCAGCCAGCATTGTCACATTTAAGTGAGGTGTGGCCACACTGAGTGAGCCTTCAAGCTCACTCAGTGTGGCCCACAAGTTGTTTTCAGTCATCAGACTGTTAAAATGAAGAAAACACAGAATCTTTTCAGTAAGTAAGTCAGCCTCTACGTGAATACGACATGCATAACAAACAGTATGAAACAGAAAATGTCACATTATCCTGAATTATTCCTTCATATTTTCTTAATTGTAACTACTTTTGTAGAAGTATTTGTAGTTGTTAGTAGTGCTGAACTTCCATTGTTTTGATTGTTATTGTAAAACTCTTTCAAGGTCCACCAGAAAAGTGGTTCTCTAATGGTGAAGCAGTGCACACTGGAGTGCCTTGGGAATTTGTGCAAACATGTTTTTAAAATGATAACACAGGGCTTGATAAATGATTTGTTTCTTTACTCTATAAATACTTTGGATGCTTCCATTTCTCAATACAACTACAGGAACTTAAAAAATCCTCATGACCACAATATACACATTGAGATGATGATCAAAATAGATCCACTGTGCATTTTTAAAATCTCAAAATCAATGGGTTTTAGCTTATTGATACTGTTACATATTTGTTACAGTCATGTATTCATACCCCTGGTGCAGGAACATTTACAGTCATGATCATCATCATTGTTGCCCAATTGGCACATGGACGGCCTTGAGGTACAACTTCTTGGAAAGGATCTGTGTTCCAACAGCTGAGTGAAGTCCTCTTTACTTGGTTTTTAGGGCCTGTTCATCCACTTCTAGAGGTTTCCTCCAGCTTCCCCTCCTATCAAAGAGCAATTGCTTTTGGATAGAATCACTGCTCATTTAACAGACGTGATGTAGTTCAGATGTAGCAGAAGCTCTAAATGAGTTGGTAATTGGTGATCAGGTGAAGTTAAAGATCTTACATGCCCAATCCAGCTGTCCTTCAACTTGGGAAGAGTTTGGAAGGTCCTTTTTTTCTCTTGCTTTCCATTACAATCCAATCCACTATATTTATATAACACATTTGAAAAAAAAAATCAAGTGTACCAAAATGCTGCACATTGACTACCAAGCATAAATAAAATAGAATAAAAGAAAAAAATACATAAAATAAATAAAGACCAAATGATGAAATTGAGTAAAGATTGTGAAAATGTGCAAAGCAGACAAAAACACTTGGAAAATAAAGACACATAACAAGCCAACTTAAAAAAACAAACAAACATAAAAGCAGGGACCACACATCTCTCATGCTGAATAAAAGTAGGTTAGGTGGGGGAAATTCTGATTTTGAAAGGTAGATTGCTCCATAATTTAGTGGCCACTAAAGAGTAAGCTCGGTCACCTGAAATTTTTAACCTGGCCTTAGGAAAGACAAGATGAAGGTGATCCACAAACCTCAAAGATCTCAAAGGGGTGTAGACCTTTTATAAGATCCATTTAGGGGTGCTGTGTTAAGCAACCAGGCATGACCCATGTATATGCTTCTGCCGGCCCGAGTTCGGATCCAGCCTGTGGCCGGTTTGCAGAGTGTCTTCCCCTACTCTCTCTCACCCTCTTTCACAAGTCTATCCACTGTCACTCTCTCTCCTGTCAATAAAGGCACAAAATGCCCAAAAAAAACTATCTTAACAAAAAAAAAAAACAATCCATTTAAAGATAACCAAATAAAAAATAATAATAATAATAAATAACCAAATTTTCCCAACCCTGATTTAAATAATAATGCCAAATTTGTGGAAGAAGGAGCAAAGTCTCTTTTTGGTCTTTGTAAGTGTTCATAGTTTCTGTCTAAACCTCTCTCAGCACCTACACCTATAGATCCAAACAGATAGAGAACCTGACATGAGAAAATGAAAAATAGCTCCAGCTAACAATCCTCCATAGACTTCAGCCTCTCTACCATCCACAGAAAATAACATTTCTCTAAGCTTTATTCATAAGCTGTAAGCCGATATCATCTGAGGTCAGTTTTTCTAAACAGACGTTTCCCGGTGCCATTGTTGTTGCTAAATTTAGCCGCGGAGTTTGAGGACACACGTGCCACTCATGAAGGGGCATACAGGGCCTCTGTTTAACTGGCCACAGTCACAACAGGCCAGTGTGCTGCTGCTGCACAGAAGCCTCTGTGTCCCACTGACACCATTAGCATACAGCGGGTCACCAACGAGTACGTTCAGCCCCTGGGGAGCTCCTGTCTATGACTGGTACCATTACACACCCGAGAAGATTGTTTTTCAGACTTTAGGTTGTGTAACGTGCATTAGGTCGTAATAGTTTGACCACAAGATGAAATTAGATTTGGACTCATTAATACCACATGATACTGAAGTGCAAACAACTATGACATTGACAGTTGCAGACGATTAAATGTATGAAATATTTCTAATCAAATTGTGTGTTTGAGTATAAAACTTTTGCTTCAGATATTCCACAGCTTTGGTTGCTTGATTACAATTTTGCTGTATATGACTAATGATATGTTGTCCTTTAGTTTGCTTCATGTTGACACTGTAACACTGTAAAGTCAGCCAGAGAACACACAAAGGAAGGGCTTTTCTTAACCTCATTACACCACACCCTGTTCCTCCAACAGCATGAATAAATGTTGCCATGACTACTAACTGTACACTGCAAAATGGGGAGTTCGTTACCAATCCACAGGTCTTCAAATGGTGTGGTGGGGTTCACAGGTGTGCCCAAAGGCAAGTCCACATGTGCCTTGGGAACTTGATCAATCATGTATAATTATACAACACTAATGAATACTTTGTAATAATTATTCTTAATCAGTTGTGTAAATTAATTAGATTTACAGCTGCAAGTTCTTTTGTAAGGTGGGTTCTACAGTTAGCATGTGGAAGGAGGTACTATTTTGTGTTTCCCATTTATAAATTTACCTGAATTTTATTTTATTTATTTAATCTTTATTTAACCAGATAAAAACCCATTGAGATCAAGATCTCTTTCTCAAGGGTGACCTGGCCAAGAGGTAAGCAGCACATGTTATGAATAACTATTACTGAAAGTGACAATATCCAGTAATTTAGAAAAGAGAGAGTTTCAGTTCAGTCTGTAGAGAGTTCCAGGCTGTTGGGTCAACAAAACTGAGTGCTGTCTTCCTCAGTTTGGTTCTGATGCGAGGAACAGAGAGATGGAGACTGTCACAGGAGCATAAGGCATAGCGGCTTTTAGTTCTCTGAAGAAAAGTACATAAATAAGATGGAACGAACCAAGAACCTTTTAAATCAGGACCAGCCAGAATTAACATACAAGTCACAATGATGCGTGAGGCGACCATCACCAGTGACAAACCTTAGGGCTGTGATAAACAGTGTTTAAGGACTGCAGATATTAAACTGAAGCACCCATATACAGCACATTTCCATAATTAATCAAAGGAAGAAATGTTGCTGACACAAGCAGTTTACTGGCTCGATGTGAAAAACAAGATTTATTTTGGTAAAGGACCCCAAGCTTCACCTTGAGTTTGGTGACTAAGCTTTCATTGAGTGCTTAAAAAAAAAGCTCACATTTCCTTGTTAAGTTGCAATAGTCTTGATGTTCACCGGAAACTCACTCGAACTTGAAAAGACCATGAGCTTGTTTTTTTTTTTTTTTTTTTTTTTTTTTTTATTGTGATTAAAACCAATTTTAACCTTCTCAGACAAGACTGAGCATTAAAAGCAGCTTGTAAAAACACAAAAGCTTGAGTGGGGATGTACAGCAATAAATAATGATATCATCTGCATAAAAGAGATACAAAGCATTTGACACATTATTACACAGACTGTTGATATATATATTGAAAACATACAGGCCCCAGGACTGAGCCTTGGCACACTCCTCTGGTAACATCCAAAACAGAAGATGTAGATCCAGCCACCTGCACACACAATGTTCAGTTTGTTAAATAATCAGTGAACCAATATGTGGCAAAGTTTGACATCCAAGCTGATTAACAAAAGCTTGAGAACCTATTCAAGAAAACAAATACTGATGGTAAATTTTATACAAGAGAATTGATTAAAATAAAAATGAGAAAAAAGTACAAAAAATATATATATATACTCAAAAAAGATTAACTTAAAGTGCAGCAAATATAGAATGAGGTTGGATTATTGATACATGTGGTAAAAATCAGCTTTATAAGTAGATTGCGAGCTGTTTTCATGAAAATGCTAAAAACTGAGTTGCTATTTTAAAATGTTGATTCAGCCAGAAATTGATGTGCTAGTAATGATGTGTTGTAGAGTCCGAGATGCTTACAAGAGCTTACTCCTCGATGTGAATGATGGAGGCTAGCTTCTGTTCAACGTTTCCTTTTTTTTATTTTGTGTTTGTTGATAAATAAACAATAAGCAGCTTCAAGGTTCATAACTGAGCTGATTAAATAACTCTGACTCCTAAAAACAGCTGTAGTTCAGATAATCATAGCAATGCAGGATAAACATTTAGAGAACAAAACCCCAAAAAACAAAAACATGCCATTTAGTTAACTTTTTACCGTGACATTCTTCTGCATATTTTATCAATGTGTTCCTTGTGTGTTTATCCATCACAGTATAGCAAGTTGCTGCTTCTAGGGATGCACAATGTTTTCGGAACAATATCAGTGCCAGCAGATTATTGCCAAAAAGCTAATTATCAAACACTATTATGGCCATACATTTAGGCCATATATAACCTATATATTTGCTGTAATACTGTCAGAATGCACAAATGTCCCATATTGATTAACCTCAAGTTTACTTTATGTTCACTGCTATAAATCAAAAGCATCATTTACTAAAGAATACAACACTGATTTATCCTGTTTCACATCTATTTCTAACACAAATAGACAATCACCATTAGAGTAAAAAGTAGGTTTTGTGCTGTTAAAAAATGTATTGTTATCTGCAATAATTAGCTTAGAAATATTGGCATATTTGATTTAAAAAACCCCATCATGGTGCACCTCTACCTCCAGCTAATGATGTAGGTCAGAAAAGGGTCCAAAGGAAGCCACCTGTGTTTAGTGACTTTGCTGTGATGCCTGTTGATTGTATAAAGTCGTACAAAAATATCAGGAAATGAATTAAAATACCTTAAAACAACAGCTTGAGTCTGGCATTGAAATTAAGTTTTATTTTAATATGAGTCCCTCCTGCCTGGACACAGACAGCCCTGCTAATAGCTACATGATTAATAAGCTATATTTTCTGTACGGGGAGGTGTTTCCCTGAAAATCCACGAGGCCCTTAAATGTTACAACCTAATTTTTAGTAGCTTACACCAATTTTCCAGCCCTGTCTGCAGTCTAAAAATGGTTCTTCGACTCACATACACACCTCTAAAATAGTGCCAGTGCTGTAAAAATGTCCCCTTATCTTTCCTGTGGGTGTAAATCCTGACTTGTCTGAAGCGTGCCAGGTAAGCCAAATGGAGAAAGGCTGTGGTGAGACAGGAAGGATAAGTGGGCAAAATGAGAAAAGGAAAACAAAAAGAAGGTAAAAGAAGGAGAAAATAAGTGAAAATGGAAAATAAAGTGCACACTTCAACATTTTGTATAAATAGCAGTAAAAATAGGCATGTGGTGCTTTGAAAATAACAAAATTTTTCTTTTTTGCTCTGGCTGTCAGTGTGCGTATTAGCAAATTTGGTTTTATTGTCTCTTGCATCAAATTCACTTTCTACTTTCTGTTTTTGACCTCTGACATACCATCTGCTGCACATTTACAAGTTTTATAACAAAGAAAAACAGAGAGAGACAAAGCTTTTTCATTCTTTTATTGGTGTGCTATAAATATCCACACAAAAAGTCTCACTCAGTATTATATATGGTGTCAAAAATTTATTTATGTAATGTATGGAATATATAATGTTGTCAAATAATGGAAACTCTGGTGAGAAAAACAGGTGAGGGGAGGTGGGTACCTCAGCATTCACCAAGAGAAGGTAAAAAAAGGGTGGATGAAAGATATATTGACTTCACCTTTCACAGAGTGCCATGATGTTGGTGTTGATGATGGTGATGGCGGCAGACGGCTGCGGTCACTCTGACGTTAAGCTCCCATGGGTGCCCTTTGAAATGCTCGTGCAGGAAAAAAAGGGCTCACTTTTTAGCACCTGAATGGAAGAAGTGAGAATATTAGTTTTTACTTGGGGTTCAGTGTATTTTTCTAAAGGACAATACCTCATAATACAACCAGGTTGTCAACTTTGGATAATATTTATGATGAGATACTGAAGAGAGGTTGATGGATCTGACACCAAAGCAACAAAATGTAATGTTGCCACCTACAAATAGAATATTATTATAATAATATATAATATAAAACTGATTGAATAGCAACATAAAGTGGGGTAATGACGTCAATCTCTCTCACGACTTTATACATTAGCTTTAAGCTCAAAAGAAAATTACCAGTGATGGGCAAAAACGTCACTACAAATAGCATCATTGGTAGCTTTAATAGACTTTCCTATAGCTTTGTGGTAGAGTCATTTTCTGGGTCAATAGCTTTAATAGCTTAGTTATTTAATTGTCTAAATAGCGCAGTAGCTTCTAAAAGAGCCTCATGTTTTCTCATTAATGGGGGAGAAAAGCAGCAGGGAGCTCTGTCAGAGTCCAAAACACTTTCAAGGAAGAGTAAATGACATGGACATGTAGTTTTACCGGACAGTGACAACACTGTCTAATCCTTTGCAGTGTCCATATCCTTGCCCAGCCGCTGAATCTGCCTGATTTAGTGTTTGAAATCAGGCAGATTCACCTTGCCAAGCTCCAATCTACAATAATTATGAGTGGCGCAAAGCTTCACAGTCCAATTAGTGATCTTTAAAGCAGGAAAAATTGGGAGCTACAAGTACGACGACAGTAGGAAGTGACTGCACGTACAGAGATTAGCATAGATGCTAACAGCTTCAGTAGCAGTTTTATCAGATCTTGAACACATTTATTTGTGAAATGAAAAACAAAAACAAACAACAACACTACAATCTTGTCTTTAGGATGAATATTTTCACCTGATTTCAGACATGTTTTGAAGAGACTTTGTTCTAGTGGCTTATGTTCTGAATTATCTGATTAGCCCTTATTAAATGTGATCCACGCAACAATCATCCAATATTCTGTGTATTTTCTTCTGAAAGGTTCTGCCTTTACTAAACACTTTTTTATGGGCTCTTTCCTAGATGGACTAGTGAAATGTGTTGAAGGGTCTGTCTGGTGTGCCAGGTTACAGTGTAGGACAGGCAAGCGAGGACATGCACACAGGTGAGTCACAGAAATAATCACAAACAAAGATGTATGAAGTTAACAATCACCAAAGTTACCTGTAATGATCAACTTTCAATACTTAAGTTGTAACTACAGAGCATGAAGGAGGAAAGATGAACACAGGAAATAAGGAATAAATGATCCTTCACACAAATAGCAAACATAAAACATATGAGAACATTTTCACCTAGCAGGTTAAACTGTTGCTTTTACAAACTTTACCAAGAGCCACAAGTGTTTTTATGGCCAGCTATTCCTGTGCATTTACCCTGTTGTAAATTGATTGTTGTTCTAACAGGGTTTACAACTGAAAATAACTTTAACCTTTAGTGTAAATGAACAAGACTATTCAATTAA
This sequence comes from Cetoscarus ocellatus, assembly GCA_037902135.1. Classification (NCBI taxonomy): domain Eukaryota; kingdom Metazoa; phylum Chordata; class Actinopteri; order Labriformes; family Labridae; genus Cetoscarus; species Cetoscarus ocellatus. The sequence goes on along the minus strand of JBAMNC010000898.1, from coordinate 564,806 downwards.
ACAACACTTGAAGTATATTTTTGTAAAGCAGCTGTTTTGACGGTCACTTAGGGCCTAAAGTAGTTAAAAGGTGAACGTCATTAATCAGAGCAGCATGTTGCAATGTTGTGAAAATAATCAAAACCTTCCTAAGTTTTAGTAAGTTGGAAAGAAGAAGCGAATGGCTTAGTCATTAACAGATGGAGACGTGTGAGGAAAAGTTCACTGCAGTCAGGTAAGTGAAGGTCTTTGTTACATTACAGACTGTAAAAGAGCTAACATACTTCTTGAGCGAAACCCACCTTGTATCATTAATAAAGAGCAGACCCCAGGGTTCGGACCCTAGGGTTCGGACCCCTTTTGCCTTCAGAACAGCCTTAATTACCTCCACGAAGGAGGCTATGTTTTTGCCAGTGTTTGTTTGTTTGTTTGTTTGTTTGTCTGTTTGTTAGCAACATTACGCAAAAACTACTGGATGGATTTACATGAAAATTTTACCAGAGGTGTGGTTTGGTCTAAGAAAGAAGCCATTATATTTTGGTGGTGATATGGATATTTGTCTGGATGAAAAAATTCCAAAAAGTTCCAAAAATCCCAAAAGTTAACATTGGGCAGAATTTAAAAAAAAAAAAATCATATCTCTGCCATTTCTAAACTGAATCGCTTCCAATTTCACAGGATAATATGGATTCATGTCTCTATCATTAAGGCAAATTTCATCTGGATCTGATCCAGATTGACGTCACAAAAAACATTGAACTTTATAACGGGAAATCCAATTGACGACATTCAATAATTCGTATAAAATCAAAATATTAAGTGATGTTCCCAAAACTTGTTGTGTCAATACAGGTTAACAACTCCCTTTTATGTGCTGAGTTTGGTCCGGATCCTGGCACTATTCTGGATCTGGTGATCCAGAATTGAATCTTTTACAGGGGTTGTGGAAAAGCCACTGCAGTAACTGAGCTGCTTGGCGGAGGTCTGCGCTCTCTGAGTGTTTTTCTTGCTCTTCATGGCATGGATTTTGGTCCAAATTGATATGGAACCTTTATGATCTTTCTGCAGATTTGTTAGCTGCAATTCCATCACATCCCTAAATTGCTCTATTGAATAGAGATCTGGTGACTGTGAAGCTACATACATCGACATGTTTGAGATGATCTGAGCTTTCTGACATGGTCCTGCTGGAGGTAGCATCAGAAGGTACAGCTGTTTCCACTGAGTGGTCTGGTTTGGTTCAGAACAGTTTGGAGCTGTAGGCCCTGATTTTACTTGTATTTCCACTGTCAGCTGTACCTTTAGTTGAGAGCAGAGATGTGAGCCAGCAAGAGAAGGTTGTACCAGCTACATAATTATGTGACATCACAGCAGCAGGACACACTGTGAAGTTGAGTAAACAAGGAGCGACAATGGAGGACTCCCAATTCTCCATGAAGTACTGTTTTGTGCAGACATGCTCAACAGAAACAGCCATAAGCAAATCAGTCTAAATCCACAGCTTATTTGAACATGGCATGGTATGTTTTTTTGTTTTAGCTGCTGTCGCATGGGAATTGACAATTTTAGGATCTACTGCACTTTTGGCTCTACCATTTAGGGTTGGTTTGGTATGCTCAGCAGCCCTTCACAGGGGTGTCAAAAAGTGGGATTGTAGGGGTTGTTTATTTGCGTAACTTACCTCCTTATCTGACAGTGGAAGCATCTGATATTACATACAATACCGAGCCAAACTGAAATGGACCGCTAGGTGGAAACGCAACATAACGTATGGACATGGTCACTACCAGTTTCCCAGGTAGGTCAAAGATTCTCTCATTCGGTTTTAAGGAGCCCAAAGAAAATATCCCTACATACCATTGTGCCACCTCTACCAGGCTGAAAGTAACAAACAATTACTGTGAACTAACAAAACAGGATGGATCCATTCTTTAATGTTGTTTATGGTATGCTGGACTCTGACTCCACCATCTGAATGTTGCTAACCTTGCACAGCAGCTGGATCTGCATGGCAGATATATCTTGCCAAACTCCAATCTACAACAACTGTGAGCGGCCCAAAGCAGAACGGAGCAGTCAGTGTCCACTGGAGCAGGGAGAGGAGCAAGTTATGAGTGAGATGACAGCAGAAATTGACTGCACATACAGGGACTAGTATTACTTCTAACATCTTCAGTAGCAGTTTTATCAGATCTTGAACACATTTCTTTATTTAATGAAAAAAATACCTCTCTATACTAAGGGTATTTTTGCTCCACTTTTGACATGTTTTGACAAGAGTTTGTTTTACTAAGAGGATCAGGTTCTGTAGCCCAGTAGCACCTGCCTACATTATCTGATTGTCCTATAATAAATGTGGATTGATGTAACAATCGTCCTATCACCTGCCATATTTTCTTCTGAAAGGTTCTGCTCATTCCCAAACACTTTCTATGGGCTCACTCCCATACAGACTAGTGAAATATATCGAACAGTCCATGTGGTGTGCCAGGCTAGAATGTTGCAGAAGTCATCCAGACTCAACAGACCAGGCAACATTCTTTTAAATCTTCTGTTGTCCACTTTGGTGAGCCTGTGAGAACTGCAGCTTCAATTTCTTTTTCATAGCTGACAGAAGTGTCACCACGTGTGGCGTTTTGCTCCTGGAGCCCATATGCTTCTAGATGTGAGATGCTTTGCATTCAGAAATTATCTTCAATTTCTTCAATCAATTAATAAAATTGTTATATCATACTTTACTCCAATTCTCCCACATTGTTATACTCAGTCAGTAAATGAAATTGTTTTACTCTGTGGCAAATGAAAATAAAAATACACATTATGTTAAAAAAGAAATTACCTTCGGCATGACTTGATTGTCAAGTGATTATTTAAGTTATTGTTGCCTTTGTATGATCTCAAACCTATTATCCTCTGACCTCTGGCATCAATAAGAAATGTTTGCCAAGAGAGCTACTGACTAAATATTTACTCTTTCTCGTAGACCATTCTCTATAAACCCTGGAGATGGCTGTGATCAGCAGTTTCTGAAACACTCAGATTGACCTGTCTTGCATCAACAACTGTCATGTTCAAAAGTCACTTGGATCATCCCTTCCCAATGCGACACTTGATTTGAACTTGTCTTGTCTTGACCTTGACTACATGCCTAATTACACTGAGTTGTTGTAATGTGATTGGCTATTTAACTATTTGTATCAATAAGAAGTTGGACAGATGTACCTAATGAAATGGTTGTTAGTGTGAGTATTATGCTGTACATAAAAAAAAAACACTTACAGGCATTAGGATTTGGGAAACACAAGAAGAGAAACTCTTCCACTGGTCTGTTCATTCTTATGTAAAAAGGCACATTTTAGTTGCCATTTTCAGAGTTTGTAAGAGTTATTAACTCAGACAGCGATGGTCCTACAGGGCTTCTTATTTATCACCTAACACTCAGCGTGGTTGTGTGGGTGTTTTGTTCTCTAACCAGGGGTATCACACACACATGCACACACCGTCTGGGTGTTGATGCAGTGGCGTACAGAGGACATGAAACAGAGCCTTTTGTGTCAATGACTGGGGGACCATAGTGATGACATGGCCCTGCAGGTGACCTTGGCAGTGAACAAGCAGGCTCCTAAGACTTGTTTCTACTGAAAGCTCTTTGGGCGACAGAGTGGTACAGCAGGTCAGTGGGCGTGCCTCACAGAAGAAGGATTGCTGGTTCAAGCCCTTGTGTCAACCAGGGTCTGTCTGTATGGGGTATGCTTGTAACCAGACTAATAACATGCTCGTTGGGTTAATTAGTGACAAAATTGCCCATAAGTATGAGTGCAAGCGTGAATGGTTTGCTTCCCCATGTGGCCCTGTGATCAGGGTACTTGCAGGGTATACCTATGAAAGGGAGCTGCGAGTGTATATTGTCACTTTTTACGTGTGAGATTGAAGACTTCGGTCATAGAACACAGACACATCTGATCATGTCTACATGCCCAAATTAATTAAGCTGCCGCCATGTGATGGATGATTAGCTTTTTGGGTTAATGATTAGTTGAAAAGGTTTGGCAGGGTATGGGAGCACTGGGTCCTGGGCAGCCAGTGTGCTGTGAGCTAGATCAGGTTCAGGGAAGTGTGCAGGTTCCTGTAGAAGTGAAGCTGCTGCTCCTCTATCCATCAGTTGACCCTTCCCATTCCTGCCCTCCTGAGCACGTCAGCATTGGACACATATGGCCCTTTTCCACCAGCCCGCCTTGGCCCTACTCTACTCTACTCTACTCGGCTCTACCCGGTTTGCGTTGCGTTTCCACCGGCACAGTACCTCCTAAAACAAACCAGTTTTAGTACCTACTCTGCTCTGGTTCTAAGCGAGCTGAGTCGACACTAAAAGGTGACGTCGACCGACTGCCGGCTACTGATTGGTCAGAGAATGTCGTCACTGATGGGTCATGAGCGCGACGTCCAAAACAGGACTGTAGTACATACGCTTTGTTACTTTATGGCAATAACTTGCTGCCATCACATTGTTAAACACGAGACTTTATCATTACGAGCTAACTAACAAGCTAGCGGTAGCTTCCATTAGCTTACCCTCATACGTCTTTTCTTTGCAGCCTGATTGCTCTCGTCCTCGGCTTCAAACTGTTGTATAGCTTCCAAAACTCTCCTGTACTTCTCAAGGGTATTTCTTCTCGCTGCCTGCAGCCTTCTTCTGCTTTCCTCTTTGTAACAAGAAACACAGACCAAGCAGCAAGTATACTGTTGCCTCTAATGTCCTCCACTGTTTTGGTTGTTGTGTGGCGCTCAAAATGACATGAACGCAGTGTCACCCAGCTGTTTCGCGGCGACCCCGCCCCCGCTGGGCAGGGGACCGGGCTGGTGGAAAAGCAGCCCAAAGCGAGTAGAGTAGAGCCAGGTAGAGTCGGGGAAAGCCGAGCCGAGTAGAGTAGGGCTGATGGAAAAGGGCCAATAGTCCTGCCAATGATACCAAAAATGCCTCAGAGGGAGGTTGTCTCGAAGGAGATAAACCAATGTCTCTGGCCACTAGTCAGCATCTAGGCCACACAAGAGTGTAGGAAGATCAGGACCAGGGACCTGAGGACTTCCCTCCACCGGCTCAGAGAACTGCACCAGTCAAAAGAGTGTCCAGTGAATGTAAAATGAGTGTATTACATAACTTAAGATTTTCACACTGTATGCATGCATTACGTGAATTAAAGAAAGCAAAATTTAATAACAAAAAAACAAAATGACATACAAACAGATCTGTTTTCCAAAATCCACTTTGACACTCAGACCACAAGTTTGAATTCTAACCAGGGAAGACAGACTAAGCTTCATTTTCATCAACTCTGTTTTCTCTTTGAGTCATCAGGTTTTGACATTATTCTTGGACGGCTGCTATGATGCAAGTATCTTGTTCGTTCCAGTAACAACAAAAAACTCTTAACCATTCCCTCTTCCTACTGCCTGCTCTCGCTTTCCGAAAACTGGACTCCATCCATCTTTGATTGTATCGTGTTCGCTCAGTCCTCGCCCTCTCCTCACTTCGGATTCTTGGCTCACGGTTCACTGCATGTGGTTCTGGCCGGGGAGGCTTCAGGTTGTAGTAATGACAATAATTTCATCAAACTGCTCTCTCACGGCAGATGCTACACCTATCAGGTTTCATACCATGGTCTATTACGTTGGTGACTCATCAGAGCTTCCCTGAGTGTTTACTTTCCCCCATTCATGGCTACGTGTGGGGATTCTGAGGCTGAAGCAATGGAGAGGAGGATGAGGAGAGGACCAGCCCTGAAATGAGTGTAGCACATAAATAAGGCTAAGGAGCATGAGTGTAACAGCCAGGATGAAGAGCTCAAAATTTCTGCCTCAAGAGGTTTGTGAGTAGTTATTTATGACAACTTTTAGCATGATGAACATGACTACTTACACCTAACCATAGACTGTATGGTTTACTCTAACAAGCTTAATATATTTGATTTAAAAAGTCTGGATATGCAGATATGAAGATGAACTATTTAGCTATCAAAAGATAAAGGTCAAAGCTAATGATCCTCAATACATCAGATTAAAGAATAATCTGTAGGTGCAAATGAACAGAATTTAACCAATGTGACGCCCATGGCTGAACAGGACAAGGCCTGTAGGCCCCTAGTAGCCCTATGTTCTCCCTGTCTTATTACCTTCACCATAGAGGTAATGTTTTTACTGGCATTTTTTGGTTTGTCAGCAAGCAAGATAATTCAGAAAATTAATTGCAAACTCTAGATCCAGGAATCTGTTAAAGATTTTGTTAAAACTGTAAGAAAGGACACTTTTCCACATTTTTGTTAACAACTCTACAAGTTCTCTGTGGATTTTGATCACATTTTGAGAGAATATTGTTCATGGCAGAAGGGAGAAGTAATTAGACGGTGGTTGGGATTGGAATCATGATGTAGGTCTAGGATTTTTTTTTCAAAGACTTGTTAACAGTGTGAGATAGGTCAGTTTTCCACATTTGTGTTAACAACTCACCCCACAGTGTTAGAAAAGCCTTGGCAGAGGTTGGATCTTTCTGAGCTCTTCTAGTTACCTCCACCAAGGAGGATGATATGTTTTTGCATGTGTATGTTTGTCTGTTTGTTAGCAAAATCTGCTTGACAGCTTTGGCTGAAATTTGCAGGAGATGTTGGTAATGGCCCAACTTAAACATGATTAGAATTTGGTGGTGATCCAGATAACCACCATTAGCGAATGATTGTTTTTGCTAAATAACTGTCTAACTAACAATGATATCAACATGATTCTGAGTGCTAGGTTTGGGTTTTCAGGGTCAAGGAATCATATTATGATGGTAACTTTATCGTGGAACTATTGCTTACAGCTGTAAGAGGAATATGTGAGCTACCTTGGTGGAGGTTTGCGCTGTCCGAGATCTTGCTAGTTGAATATGAAATGAGAGAAAATTTATTTGAATAACTTCCTACAGGTCAAGGAAATTATGATATTGCTGCAGTCTGTCTGTTAGCAAGATAACTGAAACAGTTTTTAATGGGGTTTCATTAAACTTTCAGGGAATGTTGGTCATGGCACAAGGGGGAGCTGATTGAATTTTGGCAGAGATTTGTGTTTGTTAACAGTGTCAGATGAGACAGTTTTCCACATATTTTACATTAGCTTGCCATACAATGTTGGAAATGCCTTTGCAAAGTTTTGTGCTCTAGGAGCACTTCTAGTTGAAAATAAAATGAGATTATATCTATTTGAATAACTTCCTACAGGTCATATTTATTTTTATTACACCCAAGGGTTATTTTTTTGCCGGCATTTATTAGTTTGTAGGTTAGCAAGATCACTTGTTTCTACAAATTTTAGATCCAGGAATTTTTTTAAAGGATTTGTTAAAATTGTGTTGATAGAGCAGTTTTTCCACATTTTTATCTAATAACTCAACAAATTCTCAGTGGGTTTTGATCACATTTTGAGAGAATATTGTTCATGGCATAAGGGAGAAGTAATTAGACAGTGGTGGTGATCTGAATCAGGATGTGGGTCCAGGTTTTTTCTTTCAAGGATTTGTTAACAGTGTGAGATAAGGCATTTTTCCACATTTTTGAAAATGACTCCCTTGACCATGTTAGACATGCCTTTACGGTAGGAATTTATATAACACAAAAAAACATTTTTTTTGTTATTTTGCCAGTGTTTGTCTGTTAAGACAAGTAATAAATAGATTTGTATGGTATTTTTAAGGACAGGCGGTCATGGCACAAGGGAAAACTGATGACTGATGAGCCCTTCTGGTCAGAAGTTGTAATGATGGGTCAATCAAGTTGGCATTCTTTAAAATTAGGTCGAAATGTAAGGGTAAACATAGAACAACGAAACAGAAAATTAAGTTAATATTTGGTAATGGGCCGAAAGTTTGTAAATAGAGTGGAAACATGGAGCAAATATCAGAAATAAAGTAGACTGACATTTACTGGAGGAAAATTTAAACAGTAAACAAGGGAAATAACATTTCAATTTTACTGACATTTCAACTTTTCCCTCAAAATTGTATCACTATTATTCTTGACATATAAACTTTTCCCTTTTTGGCATTTTCCTTGTTGTTCTATTTATTTCCCAAAGTGCATGAATAGGAAACGGTCTTCTCTTATTTCTTCATCCTGCCCGGCCCTAATACTCATTTCACATTTGAAACCTGCTTACTGTGACCTCTTTGAGACTTCTTATTTAACGATAAATTATGAATGTAATATGAATAAGAATGTAAGGGCAGAAAAGAATCCACCAGGTTAAAGTAAGCATTCTTTTACCAATATATAAAAAACACCAATCAGTGTCACTTTTGATTTTTCATGGGCATTTTCTTCAAAAAGACAAAGAAAAAGTGCATTTTTTACCAGCACATAAAAAAAGACAATCTGTTAGTCACACAAATTTGATTGTCGTGGACTCTTCCTACAGGATACAATGAAAGAAAAGCATTCAACTATTTAGCCAAACCCATAGAGAGAAAAACAACTTGATTAATCTGGGTCATGCAATCATCTTTTGCATAAATAATATACATTCAGTATTGTGATGATACTGTCAGCAGTGAAAATGGGCCAATCACACAGGGATAGGACACCAGAAAGGTGAAACCGGTAACACCATTGTCTTCCTATGTAACAGCATGCCTGACGGGCATGCAACACAGATTTCCAGCTATTTTTGAATGGCATGAAAGTTAAAAATTATGAACTTTTTCACTGAAGACGCAAAGTTGCAGCACTTGTTCATGTTGCTGTAAGCCAAAAAAGCCAGAAATAAAGCTGGAAGCATTGAAAGAGACAGGTGCAATTGAACCTCAATGCTGATGAGAAGCCAATTGCAGTTTAATTTGGGAATATTTTGTAAAATTCTGGCCCTGATTATGTGTTTGTGGGTGTATTTGAAACTTCATGTACTCAAAACCTCCCATGTTATAAAGTTTCCCCTTGCCAAGAAACAAAGCAAGACTGAGAGCTCTTCATGTATTTGAACCCATTATTTCCACTTTTGTTTTGCCACATGGTAGTAGACACAGATTCCCTCTACATGCACTCCCTGCATTTTTTTCTTTTCCCCTAGAGCTGTTTTTCATCTGGCTGTGCCTTAAGTGACTTGTTTCTGTGTGCTCAGCCCTTTAGCCCAATGATTCTCAACTGGTGGGCAGAATCTTTCAAAAGCATATCCAGCAGGTGATTGGATAACTGTTCCATCAATCACTTCATTGTGTGCCAATCAGATAATGTTGTGGGCCAGTGCTATTGTGTAAAATACAAAATGTAAGCAACTTTGTATAACAATTTATCACTAAAACATGTTGGGAGTGGAGAGAAAATATCCTTTCCATTTATGAGTGCTTTCAGTGTTGTCATTTGTTTTTAATTCTATAAAGAAATGTGGCCCAGATCTGATAAAACTGTTAACGTCGATGATAATGTCTGTACAAGCAGTCCCATTCTGCTGTCATCTTGCTCATAGCTTCCACCTCTGCCTTCTCTAAAGGACTCTGATGGGTCATGATGCCTTGGGCCTTTTACAATGGTTTTAGATTGGAGCTTAGCAAGATGGCTCTATAACAGGCGTTGAATCAGGCTGATCCAGCTGCACTGGAAGGTTAGTAAAAAGTGGCTTTAGAGTTAAGTAATTAGTTATGTTTAAAATTAGGCAATAAAAATGAAGGGTTTTTTTTCTAGATGAGTGATGAGTAATTCATATATATATTTTATGTAACTTGCCTAACACTGGTCATTTTTATACTTTCAACCAATCTGTTGTAATAAAAAAAAAAAGTTTTAATCAAGTAATTCAATGTTTGCATGGGTCATTTGGTCATCTGCATTCACAATATAACTGTACACATACTATATAACTGTGTGTGGACATTGTGAATTGTTTTTTTAGCACACATCTAGGAGTGATGGACTGGAGTTAAGAAACTAAGACTTCAACAACATTTCTTGTGTTAAATAAATTCCAAAACTAAAGGGATGGACTCTTGCATTGGACATGCTCCTTTAAAAAATATACAATGTCACTGTAATTTTTTTGTCAAATAGATTGAGGAACAGGCTCCCATGACTGAATGCTAGAATGAAATGAATTACAGATGCATTTCCTTTAAGGACCCTTTTGCTTAATGCACTTTTAAGTACTTTTTATGCTCAGATTTTTGTTTGATGGCCTGTCTATACCTCTCAAGCCTCTGTTGCTTGCATCACTGTGCAGAAAAGGTGTACTCAATCACTCCTATTGATGTGATTAAGAGACTTGCTACCTCTCTAAGCTGGAAGACCCTCCAAGTCAACTCCAGTGAAAGAGACATGTCCCTGAATATCTGTGTGGTGCCAGTAAACATCAGAGCACAGCAATGGAAAGCCACAACCACTTCTTAAAAGGGCATGGTCAGACACAGCTCATGAGGATGTACAATAAGTAAACCTGTTCAGATCAGTGCTAAAACAGAGTGGTTTACTGATGTGCCAAATATCTGAGTGGATTTCAAGGCAGGACCATGAACTAGGGAAATCTTAGACAAGTGTTACATTGTTAAAAACAAGTAACACATGGGACCTTTGGGTTTTTCCCCTTTATATTTGCAAAAGCATTGAAATCTGATCACAATCCAAACTTTAGCTCGGGTCCATTCTGGGTGTTTTATGTGTTTGATTTATTTGTGTGACTCAAGCATTGAGATTAAGTGTACTATGAGTTGCTTTGTTTGCTTAGCTATAATTGGGGTTTGCAAATACTTCGTAAACTAAACAAAATTCCTTCAAGTCTATTAGCAGAAGTCTCCCAAAACTTAAAAGCTCTATGATACAGATCCAAAGTTTTTCCAGACTGCCCAACATAAACCAGGCAGTGGAGTATTAGGCAATCTCCAAGAGACACCATAAAAACATCTCCACATAATCTCACCCTCAGCACGCTGCTCAGAGGCAAGGTCGGCACAAAACATTCCACGATAAATTGTGATCAAAAGACAACAAGAGGCAGTGGGAGCATAACTCATGCTCTGTGGGATCACACATGTGGGGATCCAGGATACCTCACGCAGGGCCGCTGCATTGCATTGCCAGTAACTGTCACAGAGGCTTAAAGTTTTGGCTGTGTGGTTCAACAAGCAGCTCGGAGCAGTAACATCCCGGAGAGAACAAAGAGTTTTAACTTGAGCTGTGGCCTATTGGGCCCAGAGTCAAGACTGTAGCTGGGGGCTTACCATTAGAAGTTAGTGGAGCAGTGGGAGTTTTTGTGTGATATATCCCTGGATGTCAAGCTTCACAATAACAGGAGAATGACAGAAAAAACAAAGCAGCACATGTTAGAAATTAGCACCAAAAACTTGATTTCTCACTGAAACACACAAAAAAGTCTTCAGGTTAGAAAAGGTCTGTTATCTCCTGCATGCTGCACGAATAATGTGCTAAAGCATGTATGTCGCTGAAAACCAGGAATGCAACTAATGATATTTTATCGACAAGTCATCGACAATAGAGCAGTGCAGGAATGTCGTATTTTTGTAGGCCAACCCGGATGTTAGCATACTCCTTGTTCTCTGGACGAAAGTCTATGAACTTTGCACAGGAGCTGATCTGCCTGATTCAATGTCTGTGGTCTGGCAGATCCAACTTGCCAAGCTCCAATGTACAACGATTGTAAGCGACCCAAAGCGGCATAGTCCAATCAGAGTCCTTAGAGCAGGAAGAGGTGTGAGATACAAGAGAGATGACAGCAGGAAGTGGCTGCTCATACAGGGATTAGCATATGGATGCTAACAGCTTTAGCAGCAGTTTTATCAGATCATGACTGCATTACTTCATTGAATGAAAAACATATAACACTACAAACCTCAAAAGGATAATTTTGCTCCACTTTTGACATGTTTTGATGAGTTTGTTTTACTTAGTGGTTCAAGTTCTGTAGTGCAGTAGCACCTGTCTGCTACATTATCCGATTGACCCATAAAACATGTGATTGACTAAAAGATGGTCCAGTCACCTGCTGGATATGCTTCTAAAAGGTTCTGCTTTCTACGGGCTGTTTCCCAGATGGACTGGTGAATTATACTGAACGGTCTACATGGTCTGTCAGGTTAAAAGCCTATGGTATTTTCTAGCATTCTTTGATTATTGCTGAAAGTAAGGGGAAAAAAGTTTATAAAATATATAGGATTTGTTCATTGTGATAATCTTCATGAATTAATCTGAATTTTATGCTTTTTTTTTTAAGCTTGAACATAAATCAACAAAAGTAGAAAGCTATTATCAAGCTTCTGCAGAACTACAAAATGGCAGTTCAGCTTAGAATCAGGTACAATATTTTTATAATAATAATAATGCCATGTTGCAACCTCTTATTTGAGAATTTCATCTTAATAAAATGACAAGTTGGTCTTTATGACTGTGGCTAGAGTACATGAATTATTGTTTGTTAAAAGAAATCTGAAATGATTGTATTTTGGTCCTCAGCCGTTTTTGTAGTTCTTGCCAGCAGTTCATTAGCAACCATCCTTTAAAAACATATGTATTTTGTTATCCTCTTATTTGTTAGTTTTTGTTTGTTAGTTTGCAAACAGGATCACTCAAAGATTAACTAAAGGATTTGGATGAAACTTACATGAAACGTTGGTCTGGGAAGACGTGATTTGTTTTTGAGGGTGGTCCGAAGCCAGATCCAGGACTTTTAAAAGGTTATACCACATTCTGAAATGGAGTAGATTTTCAAATTTTTGCTGATAACTCAATCAGTTCTCAGCAGATTTTGATAATATTTTCAGGGAATGTTGGTCATGGTAAAAGAAAGAAATATTTTAATTTTGGTGGTGACCTAAATCCAGATATGGGTCCAGGAATTTCTTTGAGGATTTGTTAACAGTGCTAAATCCAACAGCTTTGCACATTTTTCCTTTTAACCCTATAACTTCTCAATGGACATGGATGACATTTTCAGGGAATGTTGGTCATGACACAAGGGAGAGGTGATTACATTTTAGTAGTGATCTGAATGCAGATGTGGATCCAGGAATGTTAGACCTTGAATTAGCCCCAACTTTAGCCCCATTAGCCCTCAGCTCTAGTGAAGACAAAGCAGTCTGCATTGTAAGTTCTTTCTTTAATGAAGACTGATTCAAGGTTGTTGAAGTTTTAGGAGGTAGTGTTGTTATCACTGATATGCTACGCTGTTTTCCTGTTGCTCTACAGCTGCTGTTTGCTGACACGGCTTTAGCCAGAGTACAGAGTGGCATGACTCAGTCCTTACAAAATCCATTCCAGATAACAATGCTATGTCAGAGAATTGCACAAAAAATGTGGGATGAAGTAATCAAATGACTATTGGATTGTTAAATTTGTCTGCAACAGACACATTTCAGAAGAACAGACTAAGATGCAGAGAAAAGCTGAATCCAAAAAAAAAAAAAAACATGCAGTTAAAGGCAAAGTCTTTTACTCAAAACTTTTAATCACATACAAGCAAGAATCCAAAGAAAGGACAATTCCAAAGTTCATCATCCCAAGTCTTCACAGTCCAAAATCGGGCAAAGAAATACAAGAACTGCAAGGCTGGGAAGCATGTGCACACTAGCTGACACTGACAATCTAGCAGAGGGCTGGTGAAAACACATGGTATATACACAGGTGAGGGTGATTACAAATCAGACACAGGTGAGTGAGATAAAAGGCGGGAAAAGGACAAAGGCAGGAAGTAAAACTGGACATCAAACAAAAGCAACAGGATTTCAAAATAAAACACGAAATGCATCCAAAACACTTTTTATGCACTGTATCAACTAGATGTTGCATCCCTGCTGAAATCTGGCATTAAATGAAATGCAGGCAAAAACAAGTAACCTACTTATGCTGTTTTAATGCTGGCCTGCACCAAATAATGTATATTTAAAGTTTTCCAAAGTTTAAAGGGTAGTGGTAACACTTTTCAAAAACACAACCAGCACAAAAAAAAAACTTGAACACTTATCTGTTTCTTTCAGGCAGAGATTTTTCAAAAACAGAATCATATCAGTTGAAATCCTCAGGACCCCATTCATGGTTATTTATTACTCCATGTTTAAAGGTTAAAATGTAGTCATTTTATGGGCTTTGTGGGCTTCCTGAAACTTTTAGTATGGATTTACAGATGATAAAACTATAGAGGGATTGGTCAATGGTAAAACCAATGAATCCGGAGCAGCACTGCGCCCTGAGAGCTGTTTGTATGAACTCATCTCTCAGTCGTAAATTTTTCCCTACCTTCTTCTTGAGAACCGAGCCAAAGCGCAGCAGTGGCTCCATCAGCGTGGATTAAAAAGTGATGCTTACAGCTCCATTTTATATCTCTCAAGGCTTCTGTGCAGCTATCCAAACAGTATCAGTGGATCCAGTTCAAGTTCACCGGTTGCCCTCAGTTTCTTCTCTCCAAATCAAGCTTATTGATATCTGAGCCAGAACCAAATCAAAGTAATTCGAGGACCATGAGGTTAAGAGCAGCATGAGTCAGGAATGGTCCCAATGCTTTCAAAGTCCCAGGGAGAGACACACGAAGTATAAATGTGGAGAGTTGGACTGATACATGAGGATGACATCAGCCTCTCATTAGAATAAAAGGGTCCTAATTTGACATCTTTAAGTGCATTGTCTAAACGCATATGATGTGTAGCAGTTCAAGGCATGTCTATGCTTTGATATACAGACATCTAACAACCTCAGAGGATGTATTATTGGTCTTAATTATGCAAAGTTGCATTTTGGGCTCAAAATGAATGAAACCAATCAGAGAATCAGCTCTCATTCCCTTTAAAAGTTGTGTGTGTGTTGGCTGGCTGGCATTTTATTATTTACACAACAGATGTGCCTGGTCCACACTCTGGCTGGCTCACCCTTTGTTGGCTCTCTGATTGGTTGGTAAGCCAAGGGGCCCCCTCTCAAAGCAACTGTTACCAGGTTACCCACGTTGGACAACTACTTTGTTAGAAGAATTTATTTTAATGCACTGTGGTGAACATTTTGTCCTAATTTTATTACTTTAACACTGAAAATCACAAAGAAAACGTCATTACACCCAAAGGTAAGGGGAAGCATTTTAGTACTGATAATATTTTGAGCTTTAGGAATATTTAGTGGAAATAATAAAAGCATTTTGTTCATGTGAACAGATAATGTGAGCTGAATCACACAATGGTAAGGGTCATTTACTAGCAATACTTTTAATTGTCTCAACAGATTTAGAATATTAACACTTAAGTCACTGAAAGTATCAGATTAATTAAATATGAACAAAGGGTAGTCAAAAAGTATTTTCATTTGTTTTAAGTGGGACAGAGGGCAGATTTTGTCCACTGTAACTGTGGAAGGCCAGGCTTGATAAAGGATTACTTCCTGTAAAGGATGGAGCTTGACAAATGGTCCACTCTGCTCCACTTTTGAGACCCTAAACAAACAGAAGACACACACAATCTTGATGCTTAGATTAGAGTTATCCTTCTCTGATGCATTCATACAACATCCAAAGGGATCAAAAATGTAATGAACACTTCTGCATGAGCACGAAACACGTACCTTATTGGTCACCATGGTGTAAATGTGTCTTATTGTCCTATTGTGTTAAAGAACACAGATCTAGGTGTTAGAAGGATAGCATGTTTATTTGCTTCAGAAACATTAGCAAACTACTTAAAAACAACTTTTGCATCAAGTGGAAAACAGGAAAGACATCTGTGACTCTCACTAAACCGTCCGTTGTCACCAGACCATGTTAAAACTTTAAAGGATAGTTCAGACTTCTTGAAGTGGGATTGTATGAGGTCAATGGTATTCATCTGAACATTAGCCACAGTGACTAAGATCAGCTCTGCATCTGAACGAAAAGAGCTGACACAGAAGCCAGAGCAATATACAGTATTGCTGCAGATGGAGCCACCACCACTCCAGAAGAAGGTACAAAAGCAGCATGGGGTGATTGCATGCTGTACTGAGTACATTTACAACAACTTCTTTTTCTTTTACAAAGCCACTTTGTTTTGGCAACATTTCAGTTTATGGCACAGGTCCTTCCACCAGAAATTGACTGATCTAAACATGGTCTCACTTTCATTTTGCTAAGTACAGTAATATCACTACATCCCAACTAAAGATTAGCTACATTTACAAATGTTTGAAGGCCATCCTGCAGACCAAGCACATTATTCTCTGTGAGATTTCAATGGAGCTGAGTAGCACCGAATAACTTCCATTTTTTTGCGGTTTTCAGACAATGATATTTATGAACATCAGCGCCACTCAGTGGATATAATCAGTGTTATAAACACTATTCAATGAGGTGGATGAAGATCGACAGCCAGATCCTTAGATAGGATTCCAGGGTTCAGCAATGTCGCAGCAAAAAGGTCAACCACATGGTTACAATGCCAGTAAGTTTTTTATATTTCCTTTGGGTCATGCATGACTTTGGATTGGCATCTCAGATTTAATAACACTTGACAGATTTCACATTTCTGCAATTTTTGGCCACTAGTTGCCCACTGCTGGTATGGATATAAAAAGATTCATTTATTATCTCCTAACTTTGCTGTGGATGTTTTGTTGGCTCATGTAATGTACGGAAATGTGAAATAGATTAAGTTTTCTTTTGTTCTAATATATTTTAGGTAACAGGTTTTTTTTACTTGTTCAAACGCACTTAGATATGCATAAACAAGATTTTTCTAAAAAGGCATGAAACACTGCTAATTTCTTGCAAAGAATTAACTTATGGTCCACACTGAATTACAGGGAGGGCTTCATGTGGCTCTTCTCATCTCTGAGCATTGCATTTGTCCAAAATTTATTTCTTGGGAACAAACCACGACATCAGTATTTTCCCTTAATAATAAGGTTTGCATCTTAACAAGAGGCAAATGATATGCATTCAGAAGCTACTCTCCGTGTATACATGCCAGCTAGCATGATACGTTTGCCAAAAAACTCTCTGATTTGGTGCAAGAATCATCCACAGACTGGATACACACTTACTCAACAAACACAGAGGCCTCCACAGGGGAGTGAGTTATTGATGGCTATGGCAGCAAATATGTCAACACTTGCAGAATGAATCGCGCTCATCATCATCAACTTACCTCTGAATCAGGCTGTGTTTCCTGAGCATGAGCCAGATCTGCAGGCAAAATGGAGATTAATAAAAATAAGGGAGGAGAGGAGGACTTCTCATTAAAAGTGTGTTTAACCTCTGAGACAAAATCAATCAAAAGACTGTCCAGATTTTCCATGCTAGACCTCAGTGTGTGTTCTTGTTGTGCAGCTGCTGACAGGAAGATATACTGAGTTTTATATATTTGATATGTAGAAGGTTAAATGGTTGATTCCTGGCTGCAGACTCTTGCTGCTGACCTCTGTACTGTGAGGAGGACAAGTCAGAGCAAGTCTCAAGCACCTCATTTTATTACCCTCTGTTACTGTTATTGCCAACGCGGTATCTCATAATGCACAGGAAATACTGATATGTCTCGACTACTTGTGGTTGGAAGGGGCATGAACCAAACTCTCTGCCAAAGCAACCTGTCAGTCTTTTCTGGCTGCTTATGTCTGCTTCTAACACAAATGCACAAAGACTCAGCAGATACAATTGGAGAGTGTGCTGCCTTGCCAGTTAGTCCTTGGCAGGTTCATGTGTGACTATAAAGAAGAAAATATGCCAGAGGAACAAAGAAAGGAAGGACATTACAACCTTGCATAATAAAAACCAAGTGGTGGAGCTGCTGCAGTCAGCACACATGCACCTCCAGACACCCCAGAGAGGTGTTACGGTGAAAAATGTTTCTCAGCGTTTCTACTTAAGTCGTCAGGATCAAATTAGCTTAACCCTGCGGTGAATGCAGATCTTGCTGTTGATTGGCAGCACCAAGAAATGTTGAAAATGTTTCTGTGAAAGCCTTATGCTCTGAAATAGACATTGCTATCAAAGATGTTAAATCCCCCCAAAAAAAGAAAGCACCCCATAGACAGGGGTGGACACATTCAATTGAAAATTTAACTTTTGCTGTCAATATATACACTGATATATTAATATTGATAAAAGTTTGGTTAATAGTAAATGTAAGCAGATATACACTTGATGTCAAAGAGACACTTCTGCTGTTTTACATGCCCTTTAGTGTGTTTAACAAGTTTCCTCCATGTGATAGAGTACTTCTATGCACAAGACAAAAAGTATGCGGCATTAGGACTCTCCCATTTTCACAGCAACAAGTTGCCATTTTTAGGGGGAACCAGCCCAATGCTTACTTCTTGGTAAGCCGTCAAACCTATGTTATCCCTGCACCACTTAACCGTCCCTACGTTTAACCAAATGTGACTTTTTTGTTCTCTTGTAGTCTGCCTGCACAGCAAGCAAAACAAAGGTATGCAAGATTCTTGAGGCAGTAGATGACCACAGAAAAAAAAGAAAGGAAGATAACGGTTTTGATTTTAATGAAGTAAGTATGTTTGCTTCAGTGCTGGAGTTTTTCCTCATTGCTAACTCTTAAATATCTCTGAAGTACACAAGCTGCAGAGCAAACTCCTCTCTACTGTGTAGTGCTATATGTGCCCTGAAAAAATTGCAATGCAGTCAATACCTCTCAAGATTTAAGTCTGATATATTATAAAGCATTTGGAGAGCGCAAATCTCCACCAAGATAGCTCTCATATTGCTGTTGCATCTATAAATATTAGTTCCATGATAAAGTTACCATCATAATGTGATTCCTCGACCTTGAAAACCCACCCCTATCACTCTGAATCATGTTGATATCATTTTTAGTTAGTTATTAAGCAAAAAACAATCGTTCTAATGACGGCTATCTGGATCGCCACCAAGATCTAATCATTTCTAAGTTGGGCCATTCCTTATGATCATCTCCTGATAGTTTTTGCAAAATATGTCCAGTAGTTTTTGCGTAATCTTGCTAACACACAAACAAACAGACAAACAAACAAACAAACGTACAGTGGAAAAAAACATAACCTCCTTGGCGGAGATAATAAAGTTAAGAGGGCTCAGTCCCTCCAAAAAATGGGTTGCAGTCACTCCCATTTCACCAGAGCTGCTCAGGGAGCACAAACCTCTGCTTTTCTGAAGTTCTTAACTTAGTTATTAGAAACTGCCCTATCAGACTGACAGATTTTAACAAAACTATTAGGAAATGTTGGTCAAGGCACAAGGAAGAAGTGACTGAATTTTGGATGAAGTTGGAAAATGGAGCATGCCCTTTTTTCAGCAGAGGACAGTTTTCCACATTTTTGCTTATAACTTGGCTAAGGCCTGGCACAAAAGATATTTAAAATCTAAAACCAATTTTGAAACAGTGATAGAGCTCACACATGAAGACAAATTACAAACAGTTTTGTTCTATTACATTGTGGTGTGCCACAAAGAGATGGACATGGCACACCAACCAACTCACTTAACAACAACCAGGGTCTTTAACCTGCGGCTTGTTTTCTTGCTTGATCAATTTTAGTGTAAAAAAACATGCTGGACAATGTCAGGAGATATTAGAGCTAAAAGCAGCTAGTAGTTGGCTTCCTTTGATGTTCTGATTTCTGTTCAGCTCCTCTTCTTGTCACTTTGTGACATATAATTCAGAGGTAACACTGCATTGATGTTTGGGTTTTCCCACGGATCAACATTTTATTCCTCGGTTTCCATCTGTACCCTTGTCTCCATGGCTTTGTTTACTTCCTGCTTCAGCCAGCTTGCCTCCCTGTCCCATTGCAAGAGACAAAACACAGATGTGGTGCTTGGCTGTGTTCTGTACACTCCTAGTATGAGGATTTCTGGTCACAAATATTGAACATGTTTATTATTTACAATTTCAAGTCAGGTGTGCCGATCCTCAATCGAGGTAATTGTGGAGGATAAAGTAACTCTCAATACACCTCACACAACAACAGGTTAAATAATCTTTAGGACACCCAGATAATCAGTCCTTTGCTGACTTTGATTGGAAGTGAGGATCCTTGCCAAAACTCAGGCCCATTATCTTGTGGTGTGTCCCTCACTAAAGATTGTCATAAATGCCCTGTCATTTCTTGTCATTGTTTTCAAAGCAGTGAGCACACTTTTGATGGTGTCTGGTGAAGAGTTTATTTACAGTGGATTGTCAGTAAAGAGTTATTAACAGTCATAATGGTGGCAGTCATAAGCTGCTTGGAAAATCTCTGTTTAGGGACTGAACTTTCAGTGTCATTATACTTATAAAAGATCACCTTGAATTTGTAAATGGTGAATATAATAAACGATTAATGCCATCATTTGCAAACCACATTGGGGTTTGAAAGTTCAAGCTCATCAAACTTTAAAAATCTTCATATAATCGCAGCACATTGTTTACCCTGACAGGAACAGACATTTGAAAATAGCAACCGTCTCGAGGTCCACTGCCCCTCTGAATGTCTTCTCTAAACCTCACAAGGCGGAAAATCGGTGTATCTACCAGTCATAGTCAGAAAATAAAAGTGAGCAATAAAACTAAATTCAGCATCTCCGAAACATCTGTGTGGGCCAACTGAGAGGGACATAAGGTGGAAAGAGACACGTCTGTGTATCCTCGTGCATCTGTTGTTTAGACACCACCACCCACTTCCTTAATAGTCACTGTCTTCATGGCTCACTGTTTTTCATCCTGTCTCATGAGAGACATCCAGATATATCAGATAGAGACTTATTGTTCCTTAGATGAATTTTTAAATTACAAAAGTTAAATTAACAAGCATGTTGAAATATTACATTCTACAAAATCCACTATAAGAAAGTAACTAACAGTAAATATGTTTTTTTTTTTTTTCAGTTGTGAGTGGGGCTTGGATTTTGAGATAATATCAGAGGTTATGAAGTCTGAAATTGATATACACCACAAATATGAATCATGTAACTTATTTAAGTTTTCTGTTTGTTTTTGAGAAGACCTGTTATTGACTCAAAAACAACAATCATGACAATATGGACACACTTTTTTAGAAAACATGTTAAACTGTCTGGTAAAACCTTTTTCAGTTATTCAGCAGTACATAACATTTTTAGTGTGATGTTTTAAAATTAAAGAATTCAAAGTCCGTTGAATGGTATATAAAGCAACATTTGAGAGTCACTGTACAACTGATCACACTCTTAAATCATTTCCTGGTTGTCAAAAAACATCTCCCCCTTTGTTACACAAAAGAGAAGTTGATAGTCTTGCTTGGTGGCTTTTTGTTTTAATCAGGTTGAAGAGCAATTGTTTTTTATTCGGAGTGATAGAGGGGCAGACTCAGGTTGCAAACAGAAGACAAAACAAGAACTACAATTTAAATAAAAGTACCCTTACAAACATAAACTAAAGGAAACATAGAGGAACATGAGCAAAACATAAAACTCAAAAACTGGGCACAAACAGCAGGCCCAGGTGACCAACATAGTCAAAAAAACACAATAGGTCCCCTAACCTTAAGGGCCAGAAACACCATAAATGGCCTTCCTGAGCTCTGAGACACATACTATAAATAAGTCTGTGCTCCAACTAAAGGCTAAGAATAATTGTTATTGAAAGAAAGTCTTATTATTACAGTTTTACATCACAAATAATTGGTTAATGTCTCAACGAACATGTTATTGTCAACATGCATTGTTCTGACCAGAAGTACAGCACAGTAATTAACGCCACATCTTTTCTTTTAGACAAACATTTTTCACATGTTATGGTATTGGAAAATGTATATTTGCTTTCATTTTAAAAACTGTACAATAGCATTCAATATTGGGATTTACAGATCCAGCCCCTTCAATTTCCCCTCCCAGCTGACTTCCAGCCAACTTCCACCCAGTTACCAGCCACTGGAAGTCCCCCACACCTCTCTAGGGTTGTACTTGAATTCCACTGAAAACTAACCCATTGCATATGCATTTGTAGGCTGCCTCGTCATGATGACACTTTCCTCATAAGATTATTTAGCCTCAGCCTTTTCCTTGGTTATTAGAGAAACTGACAAATCAATAGAAAGCAAACTTGAAACCACAACCTGCCGAGGATCAGCCAAGACCTGATCATGGAAAGTGGGGAAGTTTAAAGTGGCTGCTTCTGTATTTTCAGCTGGGTTTTCTATTTGCAGGAAAAGCCCTCTGTTTGGGTGGCACGGTGGCACAGCAGGTAGTGCATGTTCCTCACATCTAGAAGGTTTTTGGTTCGATCCCTGGGTCGAGTCTGGAGTCTTCATCCTTTTTGCCAAATTTGAAGTTTTTTCTAAATGGTGAATTTCAGTTCAAATTTGGTGACTGGTCTGGAGAAATTATTTTTGGGCCAAATTTGGAGTTTTCTTTCCAGACCTGCATTTTTTTTTTGCCTAAATTTGGAGACAGATCCGCAGATACAAAGTATTTTGGGCCAAATTAGGAGTTCACATCCAAACATCCAGAGACATCTCAAACATAAAGCAGCATTTAAAGTACACACCTAGACTTAACCATAATTCATGAACTCACTTTTCATACATAGCAAAAAATCTAATACGAGCAGGCTTGGCTCACAGCTGGATATATTTTTTTGCCATCAAATTGTATATGCAGCAGCGATCTCAGTCTACCATTAGATTTGTCTGCATGTTGTTATTCTACATGAGCTCGGTTAGCTGCCAGAGTCGGGCCTTCCCTCGACTTCATCAATCACGCCTGCGACAGTGAATGGCAGAATAATATTGTTGCTGGTGGTTGATTGGGAGTCTCCCTTGTGACTGCGTATTATGTGAGATAGACGAGGAGTATGAATGTGTGTATTTGTTTGATAGTATGTTCATTTCTGATGCTGCATTTGCAGTTGTCAGTGATATTTTTATGGGTTCAAGTGTGCATGACAGTGTCCATACATCCTTTTTGTATTTATGTTAGTGCAGCTGATGTTCGCTGCATGTCACACACACAGACAGAGAAGGTGTACTTTAACTCCTTGGCGCCTGGGTCTTCCTGTAGTGCTGGAGCCGGGCTGTGCACTGCTGGACAAGCTCTTCCCGTTAAGGGCCCTGTGGTTACGGAGGGACCATGTGCCCATTCACTACTGTTTGTTTTCTATGTCATTATGAGTCCAGCACTCCTGCGCTGACCGGCCCCATCGAAATAGTCTCCTTTGTTTGGCACACTCTCTCCCCCGTCATGGAACCATATAAAAACATTTGGCTAGATACACTTAGGTGTGCTTGGAGGTGTGTGTCCAAATTTCTCATGCACACACTCTCCCTACTCCTCAAATCCACATACATGCACAAACACACACAGCTTTCTATTCATTCTCATAATGTTTCTTTACTTAACATTTAAGATCCTGAAATAGGAATGTTCATGAATCAAAACTGTTTCTCCAAGCGGCGCTGTCTAAAATTGCAGATATCTTTCTGGTCCTGCAATGCATCCTGGGTTATTTTCTTTTGGCAGCCATGTGCCGTCTCTTATGCACAGCAAGCCATTAGAAAAATGAGTTTATTTGATTACGATGCAGCGGCATGCAGGACACCCGCTACAGGAGATATTTTGTCTATTTTACACCCCAGCAGCATCCTCCTGCCAATGCTTTTCCCTTCTGTGAAATGTGAGTGTTGTTTTGGAGCCAGAATGCATTAAGACTGAGGAGGTGAATCTGGGCAGTGTTGTGCTCAGGATATGAGATGGGGACCAGGGGCAGACATCGGTAATTACACGGATCCTGACAAATAGCAGGTAGGTGGAGGAACGCTTGGGTTTGCAGGTGGAAATAGGCAATAATATCTCCAAAAGCTGCAAGTGGAAAAAGAATAAACCCCCACCAACATGCAAACTGGAAGTAAAAACTCAAAAAAGAAAATAAGGAGCAGCTGCAGTAAAATTTGTAAAGACATACTGAAAAATTTGTTTTTATTTTAAAGATGTGCATTTTATATCTTGCTTCCTTCTTGTTTATTTCCCCATCATTTTTCTTTTGTTCAAAAACAGTTAATAAAAGGGAAGAATAATTCACTGAATTAATGTTTCCGAATTTTTTTGGGAAACATCAACTAATGCATGAAGCTTTGTAGGTGGAATTCTCTCCCATTCTTGTTCTATGTACGACTTTAGTTGGTCAACAATCCAGAGTCTCCATTGTGCCACACATTTTCAATGGGAGACAGGTCCGGGCTGCAGGCAGGCCAGTCTAGTACCTGCACTCTTTTACCACAAAGGCACGCTGTTGTAACATGGACAGAATGTGGCTTCATTGTTTTGCTGAAATACACAGGGACTTCCCTGAGAAAGATGTTGCTTGGATTGCAACATATGTTGCTCCAAAACCTGTATGTACCTTTCAGCATTAATGGTGCTTTCACAGATGTGCAAGCTACCCATGCCATAGGCATCGACACCTCCCATACTATCACAGATGCTGGCTTTTGAACTTTGTATTGATAACAGTCAGGATGGTCATTTTTCCTCTATAGCTCACAGGACATGACGCCAATGATTTCCAAACACATTTTGAAATGTGGACTTGTCAGACCCCAGCACACCTTTCCATGTTGCACCAGTCCATCTCAGAAGAGCTTGGGCCCAGAAAAGCAGGATGTGTGATTTTGGGTGTTGTTGATGTTTGGCTTTTGCTTTGCATTTTAGAGTTTTAACTTGCACTTGTTGACGCAGCGACATACTTTTTACTGACAGTGGTTTCCCCCAGGTGTTCCTGAGGCCTTGTGGTAATATCCTTTACATTATGCTGTTTTTTTAATGCAGTGCTGCCTCAGGGGTCAAAGGTCATGGGCATTCAATTTTGGATTCGGCCTTGTACATGCAGAGATTACTCTGGATTCTCTGAATCTTTTGATGATATTATGGACTGTAGATAATGAAATCCCTTAACTGCCCCAGCTTTGTTGGGAACATGTTGCAGGCTTGAAAATGAGTAAATATTTGCAAAAAACAATAAAGTCTGTCAATTTGAACATTGGATATCTTGTCTTTGTAGTGCATTCAATTGAATAAAGGTTAAAAAGGATAAGCAAATTCTTGTATTCTGTTTTCATTTACATTTTAAACAATGTCCTAACTTCATTGGAAATGGGTTTTGTAATTTGGCATGGTTCTTTCTTCAACACTCAAGTATTGTCTTAGATTGTACATATTTAGGATCAGTGAGCTTCTCATTTGATTATTGGAGCCAAAAAACAAGCAGAGGGGGAGAACTCTGGAGACACAAACCAGCCAGGACATGAGTCCTCAGTGTGCTTTGGATCAGTGACAGTCTAAGCTGATCCTCATCGCTGCACAGGAGCACCTCAGGACACACAGATGTTCTTGAGGTGCTCTCATCTCTTGACTGTTGAAACAGTAGAATGTCCGGGAGAGGTAAAACATGTACAATTAATTCAATATTGGTAATATACATGAAATAATTGCGAGCGGGACTAAAAGGCACGCACACGGACACGCTTTGGGGAGTAGCCTTTCCCGGCAACAACCACAGGCGCCCTGACCTGTCTGCCTCGTCACCGTTTGATGATGTCACTTGGAAGTTTTCAGTAAAGCATCTGCCACAAAGCAGCATGACTGGGCGAAGAGGGCAGGTGCTGCACATCACGGACACACTTACTCTCTCCATCCCTTTCTTTCCCCCTTTTCTCTCCCTCTTGCACAAGCAGAAACACACATAAACAGACACACACTCCACTGAAAACATAAACACACATTTGATACCCAAGCAGACGGCAAGACAGCAATGGCGCTGTGGTCGGCACGCACTCTCTGGACGCACAGAATGCAGGAGTATGAATAAACATGCCTGCACACACACACGTTTACACTACTGTAATTCAACCACAAGTGTGCCGCTCTGGAAACCCCACCCAGGACAGCCTCATTGTCCCTGGCAGCATTCACTGTTTCAAAGTTTTCCTCCAAAAAAATAACATCCACTCGATATCCGCCAATTACAAAAGCCACATAATTGTAATAATCACAGACTTCAGGGATAAATCAAGAGATCTGCAAATTAAAAACCCAAAGACTCCATCTCAATGACAAGAATGAACCGCAGTTCTATGAGAAATCAATTAAAACTCAATCAGGAGAAAAGAAATACTAAAGAGCCGCTGGCTTTATACGTCACGAAAAGCCATAAACTGACCGCAGGCTGAGGGACTCCAGCTTGTGGTTCGTGTTGTGTATATTGGTTAGCTTAAATGTGTGTCACTAGTGTCACTTTGATTTGCCTCTCTCCAATAATCTCTTCATGTTTTCCATAAAGATCAGCACATCAGCCTGACATATAAATATACAAGGCTGTGGGAGGCTTGCTGTCAAACTGTTTCAAAGGGGACACACTTTTTGTTCACCAGTGTTTTCTGAAAGCTCAGGATACCGCTTTTGTGGAAATTGATTTTGCTTTATTCACACACTGATAGATTAGTTTTTCCCATGTATAAATCTGCATTTGTAACTTTGTGCAGAGGCTACACAGCAGATATGAAATTTAAGAAAATACAGGATCATCTTTAATTAGATGGATAATAAGACAACAAAAAACACATTTTTATACCCATAACTACTTTGGGATGCAATAAACCTTGAAAGTGATCCTTTTTCAGTAACAATAGATCCCATGTTGAAGTGTGTTTGACTGTTTTCATCATGTCTTGGGTGTCTATGAAGCAAGGATTTTATTTAACTTGGATAGAAAAATGAAAAATGTAATCTCTGTAGAGGATCAGATGCAGCTCTTTTCCCCTCCCCTTTGGAAACATTCAGGGGCTCTGAGGGGCCAGGAAGGCTATAGGAGGCTATGATAATTAGCTCTGCCCAATCAAAGTCTAATGGGAGGGGGAGGAGGGTTTGCAGGCCACAGAGTGGACCGTTAAAACAGTCAGTAAAAAACTGAAAACGGTATAGTTGTTACATCATGAGGTAAAAAAAAACAGAGTGTTTTAAGGGGAGTTGTCTTTAAAGAGGTATAGTGGATTTCTCCACGAATTAAAAGTTTAGTAAAAAGTGTCATACCCTCTGCTCCTAAGGTCCTTTCTGACGACATTAAAGGAAAAAAAGATTTTGTATGACATGGAACCATTAGATTAGATTAGATAACACTTTATTAAATACTTAAAACATTATACTTCAAAATGAACTTAATAAAATTTATTACACTTTAAAAATTTTTGATAGCACTGTTCCTTGTTTGAAAGGTGAAGAGGCTTGGTAATGATTTTGTTAATATATGAAAGGCAGAATAACGTTGGCTGTAATATGACAACAGGATTATCTCTGCCTTCACTGACAATAATGTTTCTGATGCCCTCTGACCGTTTAGGATGCTATCTGTCTTTCAGTGTCTGCTGTGTTGTCAATCACAGATTCAACATTGTTTTGTGCTAATTGTGCAAATAAAGATTTTTTATCCAGTAGATGGGGAAAAATCCAAAGCAGTTCCATTAGTCCTAACTAACACATTCACACCCTTTCATGCCCATTTACACGCTACTGATGCAGCAGTGGGAGCAACTTGGGGTTAAGTGTTTTGCCCAAGGACACATCGCCATGTGACAGCTGGAGCTGGACTCTGGCTCTTAATCTGCAACCTACCGACCAAGCGCACAATCAGACTGCACCAACAACACCCCATAAATCCATGAGACTGTTTTATCACTTCACCTCTGATGGATTGTTGCTTTAAATTGACGTTACTGTTACAGTTGTACCAAATGATGTTGCATTTGTGGATTGAGAATTAAAATAAAGACAAGGATGTGTGCTGTCATTATCATCAGTATTATAATTTATTATTACATTTCCACGCTCATTTTTTGTAGGCATGATGAGCTAATTTTGTGATCTTTTTTTTTAAGATTGTTTTTGCGCCTTTATTGACAGGAGAGAAAGTGGATAGGCTTGTGAAGAGGGGCAAGAGAAAGTAGGGGGAAGACACTCTGCATCCCAGGCTGGATACAAACCTGGGCCGGCAGCAGCATGTATATGGGTCATGCCTGGTTGCTTACCACTCCGCCAAACCAGCACCCTAGTCTTGTGATCTTTGAGGTGTGTTTAAAATCCCTTTTTAATCATTTGAAACACATCTCGCTTTAATGATAAACTCATTTCTTTCAAAACCTCAACAAACATGTCAACTCTGATAGTTTTCCTGATCATGAAATTGCATTTCAAAAATAGCATATTCATTTTGATAGCCATTGTATCCCAATAGACTTTTTAAAAGTATGTTATGGTGCATAAAATAAACAAAACACAGAAGTATTCTCTAGCCAGCAGTTCTTTAAAACCAACATCCTAATCATATGTGGTTGTTAAGCGTGTGGCAGGCCTGTTAACTGATGTGGGCATGAGTGACGAAACCCTTGACCTTTTTCTTACAACAATAGTGGTGTTAATCAGAGCAGCTGCTCCAACACACACACACACACCTTCACACACCTCTGGATGCAATTAAAGATGTTTAAGGAGAAAATAAAAAACAAATTATAAACACTTGATGGTGGCTAATTTCTTCACCGGAGAAATATTTTCACAGAAATATCCCCCTGCCTTTTTGTGTTTGGTTTGCAGTGGTTGTATTTACCCAAAATAAGAGCTTGTTGGGAACTGATTAGTTCATGAAGGTATTTAAAAATATAATTACTGTCATAGTATATTTCCATGTGAAATGACATAGCCCCATGTCGTGTTTTCTTCCTGTGAATTTCCAAGAGCACAGGCTTTGGTTTGGTGGTGTATTTGATATGCATATCCAGGTACTTATGCTAAATAATCCTTATCTGTTATTTGTTTCTGATTTAAAAATGAACTTACATATTTTTAATCAAGCTTCAACTGTTAATGTATTCTTTTCTTGTGTAATTAGACTTAAAACAGCTTTGCTATCAAGACTTTACTGCTCACATCTCAGTGAATTTATCCGCTTACAGCTTGAACATGATTCCACAAAGAATCAGTCTGTAAAATACAGAATAAGTGACCCAAAGTTTTGAAAGCTTAACATGCATAAAAAGATCCCCTGGTGTGACTAGTTCTTGACATTTTTTTTTCCTTTTTGGATTCAATTTTATTAAAAGAAATGTTCCTGTAAAGGTACCACAGTTTTGTGTATTCAACTGTATCATACAATGCAAGGGGTCATCAATTAAACTGTAAAAGGCCTCCAAAACAGAGGCTTTGTTTTGTTGACCTACTTCGGCGGTGGTTTGCACATGAGATGTGACATTCGTGAATGAGTCGAGTCTTTTCAACAGGTCTTTTAAGTGAATGATGAGAACAGATTCCCAGTTGTGAGTAAGCCGTTCGTTTGCCATTCTTAAATGCAAATTGCCTGAAAATTTAAGAATGGCTCGCAAACGAACAATTCTCTTTCTTGTTAGTGGATGCACAGACGAAAGAAGGGTGTCTATTTGCTTGTCATAGAATCGGGACTGAGGCAAGACATGAAAAGAAAAAAAAAGTTGGCGAATCACTTTCACACTAAGACTACTCTCTTAAGGGCAAAGGTTGATGCCCACTGGATGTGTTCTTGTGGGAGAAGCATGATCTCCCATTGATACCCTGCAATTGCATGAATGAGTGTTTTACGGGGGGATTTCAACACATCTCGAGAGAGAGGTAGGGGGGACTCTCAGTGGCTGGAAGTTAGCTTGTAATTGGATGGAACTCCACAGGCATTCGGTTGGAAGGGCACAATTGAAACGGCTACATCTGTATCAATGAAAACAAGTCCTGTCTGATAATTATACTGTTATTAATATCCACATTTATTTATGTAATATATTGTCTAACTCAGAGATGCTCCCTGTAGTTACATCATGGCTACTTGGGCAGTTTAAAT